>JARKHS020027333.1:0-228132 GCA_030143305.2 Amblyomma americanum | reverse complement strand
ATGTTCTACACTTATCATTAGCTGAGCATTTCAGCGCTCATGGATCCTCAAAAGGGCCACCTCTCTCAAAAAGTCGTTTTTTTTTTGCGCACAGGTTAAATAATGGAACTTCTTTGTTTCTCTTTATTGTACTTATGAACCCCCTTTGTAGCACGAGGAGGATAAGTGTTGTCTGTCGGTTGCAAAAAATAAATATTGATCTTCCGGATTACTTGGTTACGGCACTCTAGAAATCTCTAGTGCCGTAAGGCAGTGATGACGCTAAGGGAGAACCGAAGGAATACTTCTTGATGAGCAGGAGAAATGCACGATGATAAATACTCCTTGCGGTGCGTTGCTGGACGTCGGCGAAAGCTTTGTAGATGTAGCGGTCACGGCCATTATTTGATGTAAATAAGAACGCGAGTAAAATACAGATGTAAACAAGAAATTACGTTCCTCAAAGAGTGCTAGGTGATCACAGGCAGCGACTCACTGGGATATACCAGGATAGAAAACTGAAAAATGATTAGTTCAACCAAGGTCATGCCCTCGTTCGGTGCAAACACAGTCGGAGCCTAGAAGCGGTTCTGTCTCCTCTTTCTCTGCGTTTCCGACATTGATGGTGCTGCTGCATAGTCCCCGCGGCTATTCAAGAAGTCCAGCGAAAGACGGAAGCCTAAACGTTACACTGGTCGGTTATTGGGTGTAGAAGTGGAAGGGGTCGGAAAGCGCGACGTAGTGGCGAAGTTGAGACGGCCGGATAGCGTTGTCAGGAGTGTCGAAGGGCAGTGGGTCATCACTTATGGCTGCTTTTAGTGGTTCAATAGACATGGAATAGTGGCGATTGTGAAAATCAAGCGTGTAGTGCTTATCACTGCGCATGATGATACGAAAATGACGTTTGTGGGGCACTCGAAAGTTCTCGTACTGCATCTTGAGAGACAAAAACCTGTGCGGTCGTTTCCATTTCAGGAGGGATGTAACGGGAAGCACATTGCTTTAGTATAGGATATGGGGCAAGAAGAGTGTGCAGGGCGCAACGTAGCAGCACCACATACTGGGTGTGGTAAGAGAAAGGCGAGGTAGGTATAGCGTTGAACAGTTTTTCCGGAAAGGCGTGTGCTTGGATGTCAAGCATTAAGGCAGCCACAAGGCTTAGCAAAACAAGAAGTATGCATACTGTCCAGTTTACCATTTTGGGATGGGCCTTCATTGCTGTCTTCAGGATCCGGTGGAAACGTTCGACCATGCTGTTTACGAGGGAATGGTAGGCTGTGGTGCGGATACACGACCTTGCCATGAGGCCATGAGGTTTCTGAAAAGAGAAGACTCGAACTGCTGGCTACGATCGGTGATGCCATAGAAGGGATGCCGAAACATGCAACACAGTTTGAAACTAAACTATTAGTGGTGATGTCACTTTCGATATCCGAGAGGAGAAAGCTTCTGACCACCGAGTAAGACGATAAATGCACGTAACTGGGTAGATGGTCAAGTCGGGTAGAGGCCGCGGTCCCAAAGTGTTAACCTGAACCTTGTTGAAACGCTGCGAAGGTGGTGTGAAGGAGTCGTCAGGAGGCAAATTATGCCGACAGACTTTATACTGCTGGCAAGCCAGACAACTGCGGGTACATGCACGAATGTCCTTGTTGATGCCCGGCCACACGAAATGGCAATTGTGACAAGGTGTTGCGTGGCGCGAATGTCATGAGTGGAGAAGTCATGAAATGAGTCGAAGACGCTGCGAAGGAAATCACCCTGGCCAAGAGGTCGCGAGTTGCCAATATAACAGAACGATGCCGCATAGTACGGGAACGATGCAGGATGGAAGGGGAACTTCACTAAACGTGAGCCTTCCAGGAGGTGCACGAATCTTGGCGACTTCTTCGCCTTGTGCCTGCGCTCAACTAGGCTGCTCTTTGATGCTCATGAAGGGGCGAGGGTTTTCCTCCCAAACGGTTTTTGCTGTACAGTAATGGTGCCGACATTCCGTTTGAAATTTCGTGCTCTACAAAAGACGCATGCTCATGAGGATTTCCGCCACATTTTAGAGCTTAAACGAAGCATTAGGAAATTTATAATGGTACCTTCTGACGGTGAAAAAAAAGAACTGGTTCTGGTCTTCAATGGGCAGCGTGGTTTGCGGGGACTATCTTTCGTGATTTCGGTTCCTCTAGGTAAACGCAAAGTAGAAGCGCGAAAGTTGTTTTTATTATTGGCGCTCTTGCTGAGGCACGCGAATGTTAATTTCTACCTTTATTAGCGCTCTCCTTTTTTTGTTACCGACGCCCAAGGGGCGGTATTCCTCTTTTGGTTTACAGACTTGTGAACATTGATTTCTATCTTTATTCGCGCTCTCCTCTGTGTGGTTGTTGCTGACGCCGGCGCGAATTTCCATGCTGTCCAGATTAACTAAGTTTCTTGGTGATCAGATACCTAGTAATGTGGTGTTGTGGCAGCAAACGATGTCTCTGTAAGTATTCGTATTTTGCCTCAATTATTTCCGCTCTGTAATCAATTTATTTATTAAAAACATGGAATAAAGTAATATGACCTTCTGGGAAAGATTTTGTCGAAACCATTCAACAGTCACAAGGTGAGGAACCTCAGATGAGCTGGACGTATATTTGCAGTCATGTAAAGGCCGCGGAAACCTTCTTGTGGCCTTGGCGCAGATGAGGAAGTGGACGAATCAGCTGAGCAAAGCGAGGAAGGAAACTCCAATAGAAGTTGACCAGTCAGAGGAACTTTCACAGCCTACGTATGGAAGTTGACTACGGAAGGTCACGAATGACATGTACAGTGGTGGGGAGCTGCCAGATGCTATTGTGATGAACGTGGTGTTCAGGAAAGACAGAATTCGGAATGACGAACGCACACTTCGCCTTACTCACGGCCAGACAATACTGGGCAAGGAGTTCGAAGAGCCATCTCAGGCGTGTAAGGTGCTCGTCTGCGTTTCTGTTAAAGACGAGAAGATCATGGATGTACGCAAAACAAAACGGAATATTTCGCATGACAGTGTGCCTAAAAGCCGGAAAGGATGAGCGTTGCTGCGGGTGGGAGCGGGCATCGGCGGGTATTAAATAAAGCTAACCGGCGGTTTGATGGCTATCTTGGGAATGTCCGAGGGCATAACAGGTAGCTGCTGATACGCTTTGATGAGGTCTGCCTTAGAAGAAATGCTTGCTCCATGAAATGGTGGCGTAAAGTTTGGGATGTTAGACAGCACATGGCAATCGGGGACTGCGGCACCGTTCAAAAAGCAGTACTCACCGCTGGGCCGCCAGTCACCCGGGGACTTCTTGTGCACCATATGAAGGGGAGACGCCCAAGGATTTATGATGGTCCCCTAACGCCAAGCTCGGCTATATGGTCAAATTATGCTCGGGCAATCTGGAATCCATCGGGCGTGAGGTATATTAAACGAACGTGCATAGGTGGTCTTGTGTTTATATTGCGGTGAGTACCGTCCTGTCTGACTGGCGTCAAGAGGTTGGGCGGCCGAAGCAAGCCTGCAAACTCGTCGAGTCTGCTCATAGGCCGATGTAGGCAGCCTGTTGATAACATTGCTTACGACAGCTGTACGTTGCACCGCGTGGTGTGTTTTACCAACGACAAGTCCCTTTCTGGCCACGCCCACGAGCTGCTCCAATAGAGGAAGACAATCTGCGCCATGAATTTGGCAAGACACACCCGCTTCAAGGAAAACCCACATAAACAGACGCAACATTTCAGTGCTTAAAGTGACGGCGTGTGCATCGTAAGTCACAATGGTGCTATTAGCGACGGTAATTATTAGTGACGAGTTGAGTGTTATTAGTGGCCGGCGGAGCACTAATGAGGTCGCGCATCTCAGCTGCAATTTTCGCAGGAAGTGCAGGCACAGCGTGGTAAAACTCTACAGGCACTTATCACACACAACGGCGTGAAAAGTGTGCGATTTGATTCGGGCCATCCAGTGAAATAGTGAAAATAGTGAGTGAAAACAGAAAATCTATTCGATCAAGCAAAGTCACCGCTCGCGTTAGGCACTAACCAAGGCGGGGAATAGTTTGCCTCTGGCAGTTTTTTTAATCTGCCACTTTTAACATTGAACTGTCTGCCATATGCAAGTACACCAAATGCATTTTTTCCTTCATGTTACTCCACTGAAATGGTTAACAACTGCGGCCACTATTTGCCTCAAGTAGATTAATTGCCTTGCAACTTCTAACGCTCCGCAGCGTATTGTAAACATTTGTACACCTCCGAGACGGTAATAATGACTTCAGAGCTTTTTCACTGTTTTTAGACGCGCCTTTCTGTTTTACCTGTCTAGGTTCTCGTTCATGAGTCGCAAATCGTTCTCCTACTTAGCAAGGTGGTGCCATCAATGAACCGCATATTACTAAGATATCTCTATTACCTTTTATCCGCAATTATTTACATTAATACTCTGTGAATACCTCCAGAAAACATCAGGTAAAAATACCGGAGATACAGTGTCTCCGCGCCTGACACCTCTCCTTATCGGTATTTTATCACTTTCCCAGCGAAGCACTGTAGTTGCTCTGGCACTGCGGTATTTTCTGGTGCATTTGCATACGCCTCTCCTATGCCAGTGCTTTCTTATAATCCTGCAAGTCTAAATATAAAGTTTGAGAATGTTCTAGGCAATTCTTTGTGCTTTGATTTATAGTGTTAATGTGGCCTTTCGTCTGAAAGATTTAACGAAAGGCAGCATGCTCATTTGGTTCAATTAAGATTAAGTTTTCTCTTATTTTGTTATCGACGCCTATGATAAGAAGGGAGTGAGTGATCAGCCTGTTTTTGCTACTCCTTAGTTACCGCTTTCATTACTAATGAGAATATGTTGGCGTTATTCGAAGATTGCGGTAATGTCGCGGTTGTTAGGTGCTGCTTATACGGGGTAGCTAGTTTTTTTTTCTCACTATTCTCCTTCAACAAATTTGCCCTTACCTTACCCTCAAATAAAGCTGTTTCTGTGGATTGGAAGGAAATTTTTTCGTTACCTGCAGGAAGTGCAGCTCGTCCACCGCTTTTACTTCATCATTAGGCTTCAGATTATTTCGGCTTCTGTAGCTTTGTAGACTTCTTTGGCTCATTAATATCTTATTCTCATTGATAACCATATTGTTCTAGTTGAAGCATGGCCATTGCGACAAAATTTATGACCCGATTTCCAGATTACTCACCCAGAGAAGCGACAGACAGTGTAAAAGTGCACAGGGACTTTTCTCATTGGCCCGCCATGCTAACTGATGAAATATGGCTTGAATTCAAACACACGATTTAAGAATCACGGAAAGATGTTTAAACGCAATTACCTTAAAGAACCGTAAAAGTAGTGAAAAACAGCGGACTTTCTGTGCTGCTATTGGCCGCATCAGCCGTCGCATCCGGTCTTACCGCACGTCCCGCGTCAAATATCTCGCGCGTCCACGTCGGCGGCGGCCAGCAGTTTTCGTGACGCCAGGCGTTGAGCACTCGCCGTCGGGCGAAAATCGCTGACTTGCCGCCGTAAAACCAGACCATGTGTAAAAGCACTCAGCCTCAACGCGGGAATATATGCCATGTTCTTTTTTTTCGAAGTTCTCGCGGCAGAATACGTCGCTGCGGCGCGACGCCCAGTTGGTTTAGTGCGAGATCTGCTATTTCTCGCCGCGCAAGCAGATGTGATCAACAAGTGAAAAATACCGCTGGGCGGGAAGGCCTTTGAGAGGAGCGACGCTGAGTTTCTGTATAATTACGAAAGTGTTAATTTCGAGACTACTGTGCTACTATTGGGATCCGTGCATGGCTATGCATAAAGAACTGCGTAATCGAAAGCATTACGTCGCCTACCTTTAGATGCGCGCTCAGTTGCGGATACCGGTACACGATTTTCTTCGACTACTTTTGCTTAGAAAGGAAACACAGGTATATCGTTGCAATATTATGTCGTGTTTTATCAAAAAAGCAACATTAGGTGCTTGATAGAGTGTTTAATTCATTGATAACATTTCATTGCGAAAATCACTGAGCACATTGTAGGCCAAGGTGACCATGATGGCGGCGACAGGTGCACACAGTCAAGCCAAAAAAAAGGGCATTCTACGCTACTGTTGGCCGAACCAGCCGCCGCTTCCGGTCTCACCGGACGCCGCGTGCGAAAT
This sequence comes from Amblyomma americanum, assembly GCA_030143305.2. Lineage (NCBI taxonomy): Eukaryota > Metazoa > Arthropoda > Arachnida > Ixodida > Ixodidae > Amblyomma > Amblyomma americanum. The sequence continues at coordinate 221,992 of JARKHS020027333.1, read as the reverse complement.
ATCTCGCGGGTCCAGATCTCTGGCGGCAGGCGTTTTTCTCGTCACCGGGAGTCGGTGTCGAGAGCAGGCCAACGGGACCTGCAGACGTAGAAATGCTCAATGTATTCCTAAAAACATAAAAACGCTCCATGTTCACGTATCCCCTGCCGAAAACGAAACTTTCCACTTCGTTCGGGAATTATGCAAATCAGATGAAGCTCTAATTCACACTGTAAAGGTGGTTGGCAAAGTAGCTGTAAAACGACTCCCTATTACCCATTGCGACGTCACTTTAAAATTCACACACGTGGCTCTACAAAGAGTGAAACCAGAGACAAGTGAAATGTACCTGAGCTGTATGCCTATGTTCAAAGCAGATATGCTTTTCGCATTCAATTTTTAGCCTGGCAGTTTTTGCTTACGACAACGACACGAAAACGCAGCCGCAATGTTTAGCGGGAAGCACATGCGGGGAGCAGTAACGTGCTTCGCATGGTTTGCAGGCGCCGTTATCATACTATATGCGGTTTTCACTTCACCCAAGGGCTTCGAATGACGTCAACTCCTTTCGAAGAAGCTGCAAACGAATTGTTTACCGGAACGCGCCAGGAGGTGTTGCCATTGTTCACAGGTGCCTTATCATCCATTATGTAGTTTTGATGTTTGTTTTGTGTTTTTGCTTAATGAAAACTAATACTGAGCTGCATGCTGTATGCCTGATTTCAAAGGTTTACCTGTTATGTATTTTTAATTTTTCTTGTTTATTTTTCTTTTATTTGTTTCTTCTTCATTGTCTATATTAGACTTTTTATATCCGTTTTTAATTTTGATTTTTGAATATATATTGATTATATATATTTGAATTTTTTATATTACAACTGCTTTATGATCACTATGATATGCAGTTACTATGCTATTGCGTAGTTTTCTACTCGGAGTAGCATCCAATTTCTAAACTTGCGTTTTTTGCTGACGACGACGACACGAAAATTTTCTTGGACTGTAGAGGTATACAACAAATCACAGTTCCCACCGGCGCGTGTCAATCAACCGAAGCAGAGCTTCGATCTCGCTTCATCTCATTGCCGTACCTGTTTAATGCGACAGCGTATACTGCTCGTTCGGTCGAAAAGCCGTCGGCGTCTAAGTAGTTCTAGTAGTCGGCACCGCGCGTCGGAAATATGCCTTTCGGTGTCCACCAAGATATTTGAGAAAGGCGTCATTTCCTGCCCTTAAAATCAACTTTTATTTCATCTTTTCTCTCTTACCCGCCGCGGTGGCTCAGCTGTTAGGGCGCTCGTCTACTGATCCAGAGTTCCCGGGTTCGAACCCGACCGCGGCGGCTGCGTTTTTATGGAGGCAAAACGCTAAGGCACCCGTGTGTTGTGCGATGCCAGTGCACGTTAAAGATCCACAGGTGGTCGAAATTATTCCGGAGCCCTCCACTACAGCACCTCCGTGTTCCTTTATTCTGTAACTCCCTCCTTCATCCCTTCCCTTACGGCGCGGTTCAGGTGTCCAACGATATATGAGACAGATACTGCGCCATTTCCTTTCCCCCAAAACCAATTATTATTATTATTATTATTATTATTATTATTATTATTATTATTATTATTGTTATTGTCAAGGCGTTTATTTGAAGTACAGGTCGGTTGGTCTTGGTTGACCGGCGACACGACGGGCACACTCACAGGCGTCGTTCGAAAAAACCCAGCTGCACTTCGTCTGCTTCTTCGTTGTCCCGCTTGAACTCGTCCGCTTCTTCGCTGCGCTGCGCCTGTCGGTCCCATTACAATTACTCTCCCTCCGAAAAAGGAGCCATCCTGGCGACTTACGGAGAGGAGAGGATGGGTGGGTCATAGTAAGGCTTGAGGCGATCAACGTGCACAGTTTCGCGCCCCCGGCGACGGTGGTCCGAAGAAGGAACGAGCGGCTCAACGATATAAGTCACCGGAGAAGTTTGGTGGACAACCCGGTAAGGTCCGTGAAAGCGAGACAGTAGTTTCGTGGCGAGGCCGGGAGTGGAGGAAGGCACCCAGAGCCAAACGAGGGCGCCAGATGGGTATGACGCTGGAGGGTCCGGGGAATCCCGACGGTGCTTCTGATCCCATTGTTGCTGTGTGGTGAAAGAGCGGGCAAGTTGCCGGCATTCTTCGGCGTACAGGTGAGCTTCGGAGAGTAAGGTGGTCTCGGAAGGGTCAGGGTGATAAGGAAGGATGGTGTCCATGGTGGATGTAGGCTCCCGGCCATATAAGAGGAAGAAAGGAGAAAACCCCGTTGTTGTCTGAGTAGCTGTGTTATACGCGTACGTGACGAACGGGAGCACTTGATCCCAGTTGGAGTGGGCGGTGTCAACGTACATGGCGAGCATGTCACTCAGAGTGCGGTTGAACCGCTCAGTCATGCCGTTGGTCTGGGGGTGATAGGCGCTGGTGTAGCGATGGACGACTTGGCATTGCTTGAGCAGGGCCTCGACGGCGTCCGAGAGAAAAACACGGCCGCGGTCACTTAGAAGTTCTTTGGGGGCGCCGTGACGAAGAACAAGACTTTGTAGAATGAAGTGAGCGACATCGTTTGCGGTAGCAGATTTGAGAGCCGACGTTTCGACGTAACGGGTGAGATGGTCAACGGCAACGATGATCCACCGATTATTAGCCGAAGTAGTTGGAAGCGGGCCATAAAGATCAATGCCGACGCGGTCAAAGGGACGGCCAGGGCAAGGTAACGGCTGCAAAGGAGCGGCGGCGGAGTGGGGAGGTTTCTTGCGACGTTGGCAGGCGGTGCATGACCGAATGTGCTGACGTATGTAGCGGTACATACCTCGCCAGTAGAATCGCTGACGAAGGCGAGCATATGTTTTCAGTACACCAAAGTGGCCGCATTGTGGAGCGGCGTGAAAAGAGGCACAGATTGTAGCACGGAGGTGTCGAGGGATGACCAACAGCCACTTCCGGCCGTCGGGGAGGTAATTACGGCGGTATAAGAGGCCATCACGAACGGCGAAGTGGTGGGCTTGGCGGCGAAGGGTCCGGGTCGAATGATGCGGCGAGGGAGTGTTCAGGAAGTTTAGCAGCGAGGTGATCCAAGGATCCTTCAGTTGTTCGGAGAGCATATCAGGGATGTTGAACGAAGAGAATTCGTAGGCACAGACGAGGGCAGAGGTTGACTCGCATGGGAGTGGTGAACGAGAAAGGGCGTCGGCGTCCGAGTGCTTGCGGCCGGAGCGATAAATGACGTGTATATCAAACTCCTGGAGACGTAAAGCCCAGCGGGCGAGTCGGCCAGAAGGATCTTTGAGGGAGGATAGCCAGCATAGGGCGTGGTGGTCTGTGACGACATAGAAGGGCCGGCCGTAAATGTAAGGGCGGAACTTGGTAATTGCCCAAATGATGGCGAGACATTCTTTTTCTGTTACAGAATAGTTTGATTCCGCCTTGGTGAGGGCGCGGCTGGCGTAAGCGACGACGTATTCCGGATACCCAGGCTTTCGCTGGGCAAGAACTGCGCCCAAGCCCACACCGCTCGCGTCAGTGTGAATTTCTGTCGGACAGGCGGGATCAAAATGGCGAAGGATGGGGGGAGAGACCAGCAGGCGGCGTAAAGTGCTGAACGCGGTATCGCAGGCGGGGGACCAAGACGAAAGGTTCGGGCTGCCGGCAAGAAGCTGCGTTAAAGGGGCGATGATACTGGCGAAATTTCGGATGAAGCGGCGAAAATATGAGCATAAGCCTATAAAACTGCGAAGTTCTTTTAAGGTGGTTGGTTTGGGGAAGTCAGCGACGGCGCGAAGTTTGGCAGGGTCAGGAAGAACGCCGTCTTTGGAGATGACATGGCCTAATATTGTGAGCTGCGTTGCACCGAAGTAACATTTTTTCAAGTTTAGTTGGAGGCCGGCGTCAGTAAGGCTAGTGAGTACGCGCTGAAGGCGGTGCAGATGGGAAGGAAAATCTTTGGAAAAAACGACAATGTCATCTAGGTAACACAGACAAGTTTCCCATTTGAGGCCACTGAGAATAGTGTCCATCATCCTTTCGAATGTGGCTGGAGCATTGCAGAGGCCGAATGGCATCACATTGAACTCATACAAGCCGTCTGGGGTGACGAAAGCGGTTTTCGGCCTGTCGTTCGCTGCCATCGGGACCTGCCAGTAGCCGGAGCGTAAGTCGAGGGATGAAAAATACTCCGCTCCCTGCAAGCAATCCAGTGCGTCGTCGATTCGGGGTAGAGGATAAACATCCTTGCGTGTGATCTTGTTGAGACGGCGGTAGTCCACACAGAACCTGATGGAGCCATCTTTTTTCGTCACCAAGACAACAGGAGAGGCCCAAGGGCTGTGAGAAGGCTGTATTATGCCGCGCCGAAGCATGTCGTCAACATTGTCACGGATGACGCGGCGCTCGCTCGGCGAGACTCGGTACGGTCGCTGACGCAAGGGAGCGTGGGTACCAGTGTCAATTGTGTGAGAGACGGCCAATGCGCGCCCCAAGGAGGGCTGGGAAAGGTCGAAAGAGTTGCGGAAGCGGCAGAGAAGTTCCAAGATTTGGTCACGGTAAGCGGACGGAAGGTCGGGAGCGATGTTACGACGAAAGACGTCGATGGAAATCGGATCGGGCGCTGTCGCACAACAGGCTAAGGCAGTAACTGGGGAACAGGCACGGGCATCGGAGAACTCGGAAGCAAGAGCAGGGTCCAGTTCTTCAATAGAGCCGAGGCATTCGCCGCGAAGAACAAACGACGGGCAAGAAGATGGGTTGGTGACATAGATGGCGCAGTGGCCATCGGAAATCGAGACAACGGCGAAAGGAATGAGGAGGCGCTGATGGCGAGTGGCCGCTGCGGTAGGTGTGAAAAGAACAGGGCCGCTGAGGAAAGAGTCGGGGCGGAGCGGAACGAGGGCTGAAGAGGAGGGAGGTATGTCGGTGTCGGCAGCTACAAGAAGCTTAGCGGAGCGCACAGGTAGGTCACACAACGAAACATCACACAGGGGAGAAAGCTCAAGTTCCGCACGGGCACAATCAATCACTGCACGGTGGGTCGAGAGGAAATCGCAGCCGAGGATGACATCGTGAGAGCAGGCGGTCAGCACAACAAACTCGATGGTATAGGCGATGTCGTTGATAGAAACGCGGACCGTGCAGGCTGCGATGGGGTGGATGCGCTGAGAGGTGGCCGTACGTAGTGAAAAGTCAGACAGCGGCGTTGTCACCTTACGAAGTTTGCGGCGAAGAGCATCACTAATTACTGACACTGCAGCACCCGTGTCGACGAGCGCGAGAACGGGGACGCCTTCAACAGACACCTCAATCACGTTAGCAGGAGAACACGGAGGACTTAAAAAGTTCGCAAAACACGCAGTTCTTGCCTCCTGAACTGCGGCAGTCAGTTTTCCTCTGGGAGAGGGTCCGGGCGGCGGAGCATCGGAGAAATGGAACGTCGACGAGGGGAAGGCGAGCGGCGAGTAGGGTACTGGGAGCGATGTGTAGAGGAGGCAGAAGAGACATTAGGCAAGGGCGGCCCGGAATCGTAGCGGAAATTGCGCATGAAATCGCCAGAACGAGGAGATCGCTGACGGCAAAAGCGTGCGACATGGCCCGGAAGACCGCAGGAATAGCATATCGGTCGATTGTCCTCCGTACGCCAGGGGTTCGTAGGGTTTCGGCGGGGTCGACGAACCGGGACCTGCGGCGGGGGTATAGATGGCGGTGGAGCATAAAAGGCCGGGCTGCTAGGGTAGGCGGCAGAGGTGGGCGAGCGCCGTGTACCGGTGACTGCTTCAGCATAGGTGAGCGGCGCTGCCACAGGAGGAGGTGGGGGACTGGATGGCAGAACTGCAGCGACCTGCTCCTGAATAGCACGACGGATAGTGGGCGTGAGAGATGGCGGCAGGTCGTGCGGAGGGCAGACGGGGTCGGGAATGTGATGCAGCAGAGAAAGCTGGCGAGCGATCTCTTCGCGGATGAAGTCTTTAACCTGCTGCATGAACAGGGACTGCTCAGCAGACGAGCCACCAAGGGCCAAGCCAGCAAGACCCCCCGCAGGCGCGCCGGACTGCCGCGTAGATGCGCGTTGCTTGCGGAGTTCGTCGAAGCTTTGGCACAGCTGGATGACGGTAGCGACGGAGGTGGGGTTCTTCGCCAGCAGCATCTGGAAAGCGTCATCGGCTATGCCTTTAAGTATGTGGTTGACTTTATCCCCTTCGGACATGGAGGGGTTGACACGCTTGCACAGGTCAACGATGTCCTCGATGTAGCTTGTGAAAGTCTCGGAAGGGAGCTGAGATCGAGCACGAAGACGTTGCTCGGCGCGAAGCTTCCGGACGGCGGGGCGGCCGAAAACGTCGGCGAAGCTCGTTTTAAAGGACGACCAGGTGGGAAGGTCGGCCTCATGGTTGCGAAACCATAGGTTGGCAACGTCCGTCAGGTAGAAGAGGACGTTGCTGAGTTTCACGGAATCGTCCCACCGATTGTAAGTGCTGATGCGCTCATAGGAGGCCAGCCAATCGTCGACGTCTTGGTCATCGGTGCCACTAAAAGGAGAAGGGTCACGCTGGCGCTGCACCCCGTGACAGAGTACGGTGGCAGGGATGGGCTGCGATGGTTCACTCGGACCTTCCGGCATGGTGGCGGAGACGAGGAGCGTTCCACTTCGAAGTTCCAGGATGAGGACCGGGACGGGAACCGAGGCACCTCCACCAAGTGTCAAGGCGTTTATTTGAAGTACAGGTCGGTTGATCTTGGTTGACCGGCGACACGACGGGCACACTCACAGGCGTCGTTCGAAAAAAACCCAGCTGCACTTCGTCTGCTTCTTCGTTGTCCCGCTTGAACTCGTCCGCTTCTTCGCTGCGCTGCGCCTGTCGGTCCCATTACATTATTAATATTATTATTAATATTATTATTATTATCTTTTCTCTCACAAAATACACACCCGGCCGCGGAGGCCGCCTTTCGATGGAGGTGAAACGCAAAGCAGGTGCGTGCTGTGCGATTTCAGTGCATGTTAAATATTCCCATGTGGTCGAAATTATTTTGGAGCCCTCCACTACGACACCTCTTTCTTCCTTTCTTCTTTCATCCCTCCTTTTTCTCTTCCCTCGCGGCGCAGTTCACGTGTCCACCGATATGTGAGAAAGATACTGCGCCATTTCCTTCCCCAAAAAACCAATTCAAAATTTTCCTTCCTTCTGGTACAGCTCCGTTGGGGTGTCCACCGAGATAGGCGAGACAGGCGCCATTTCCTTTCCTCAAATTGTCCAACGGGCAAGGCGTCGCGGCGAACGGGCGATAGCGTTCCGTGGACTCCTTGGCAACCCTGCAACACGCTGCCGCGTCCCACTCTTATAAACTAACCTTAAGCGTCCTCCAGTTTTTTTTTCTACTTACTTCGGATGGCGGTGGTCACCACCCATCTCATCTAATTTGTGTTTAGTGCGTATTTTACAGTTACAGATCCCTGAGAGGCTTCATGCCACTCTTGGTGGGGTTTGCCCTGCGATGGCAGGTGTTTCCACCGGTGGCCCTTGTGAGCCCAAGGTTTCTCTCCTAGAACAACCTTTCGCAACGAATTATTTTATTCATTTTCCACTTGTCACATTAGACAGTCTGCCCACAGTCTGTTAAGCAAGTTGTGGCGACCTGAAAAGGTCAGGAAGTTAGCTGGCCTATTTGCCCCTAGGTAGCTCCTCGGGTGAATTTTCGTGAATTTTTTGTTCGCGGCCAAACACGATCACGCTAGCGCTTCTGCGACACAGGACCCTTTACGTTATCGCGTTAGAAGTGCGAGAGGAAATATCGGACAAATTGCTTTGTCTAAACAAGTCCAATATTCTTAGATAAAAATAATGGCAGGGGAGGAATTTAAGAACTGCTCAACCGATGGAAAGACATTCTTGTGCAGTGATGTTATAGTTATGTTCCACACGTGTCAGAGTGAAGCTGGCGAACGTAATAACTCTCGCGAGAAGGGCTATCACGCTGCAGGACAGAGCCATGGCAGTGGCCGCTAACGTCAGTGTTTAGAATGGTGTGTGCAGTATGGTCGAAGTGGCTAAGAACAGGGTCTGGTGTCAGAACTCGAGGTGAAAGGGGTTTTTTTCTCAAGTAAAACAGGAGATAGAGCTCACGGCGGGCCACACAAAACATAAAGCAGAACGGCGGGCAGCGCAGAAGATCTCCAGTCCAGCCGAAGCAATCTCGTGCAGCACGGCGGCGTTCCGTCTTTCATCGGCGCTTTGTCAGCGATCTGCCTAGGCTCTTCAGGCGCGGACGTCATGGTTCGCTACAATTGCCCCGGGAACGAAGGGCCACCCTGGCGATCTATGGCGAGGACAAGATGAGCGGGTAGTAGTAGGTCTTCAGGCGGCTAACGTGGATAGTTTCTCGGCCGCGATGACGCAAGTCTGAAGACAGGTTGAGCGGCTCCACGATGTAATTCACTGACGACGTTTGCTGGACGACGCGATGAGGAACGTGGTATTCTGTACGAAATTTTGACGACAATCGTGGTAGTGTGCCTGGAGCCCAGAGCCAAACTAGGGATCCAACCGGAAAAACGTGTTGCCTGTTATCGTTATCGTGACAATGCTTTTGTCGGCCTTGGGATGCCGAGGTAAAAGATCGCTCCAACTGGCGCCATTACTCTGCATGCTTTGCGACTTCGTAGAGAGGAGTCCACTCGGAGGCGTCAGGAGCGTATGGTAAGATTATGTCCATCGTGGACGATGGCTCACGCCCATACAGCAGGAAGAAAGGGGTAAAACCGGTGGTTGACTGCGTGGCGGTGTTGTACGCGTACGTCACGAAAGGATGGACAGCGTCCCAGTTGGTCTGATCTGCTGTGACGTACATCGTGAGGATATCTCCGAGAGTACGATTAAAGAGCTCGGTCAGCCCTTTAGTTTGAGGACGGTAGGCAGTGGTTGTTCGATGTACGACGCGACATTCGGTAAGCAGAGCTTCAACAATTTGGGAAAGGAAGACTCGGCCTCAGTCATTAAGCAGCTCGCGCGGCGCGCCGTGGCGGCGAACAAATTGATGCAACAGGAACACAGAAACTTCGCGGGCAGTAGCAGCAGGAAGGACGGCTGTCTCAACATACCGGGCGAGGTGTTCGACACCGACGATAATCCAACGGTTCCCAGTGACCATATAGGGAAGCTGGCCGTAAAGGTCCACGCCAATGCGATCGAAAGGGCGTGTCGGGCGAGGGAGTGGTTGCAATGTGCCGGTCACACGGGGAGCGGAGATCGAGCGTATTTTCGAATATAGGCGTACGTGCCGCGCCAATTGTGACGCTGAGAAGTTCTTTTGGATCGCACAGCAGATTGCGCACTGATGGTCGATGTGGTAAGAGGCCCAAATTTCGGATCGTAAATGCGGGGGAATCGCGAGAAGCCACCGCCGACCATCAGGAATGTAGTTGCGGCGGTATGGAAGGCCGTCCCGGAGGTCAAAGTGCGGAGCTTGACGCCGTAAAGTTCTAGAAGGCGCAACGATTTGTTATGAAGACACGGCGCTTATAAGGAACGCAAGCCACAGGTCTTTCCGCTATTTCTTAGGCATATCAGCGATGGTAAGACAGGAAAGTACGGGATCTGTCGCTGAGGAGCAGGCAGCGTCGCTGGGAAGGGGAGACTGAAACAAAGCGTCGGCGTCCAGGTGCTTACGGCCAGAACGGTAGATGACACGGATGTGAAACTCATGAAGGGGAAGAGCCCATCGAGAGAGGCGACCGGATGGATCTTTAATAGACGTAACCAGCAGAGTGCGTGGTGGTCCGTGACGACGTCAAACCGGCGGCCGTACAGGTGTGGCCGGAATTTTGTGAGCGCCCATACAACAGCTAAACATTCTTTTTCAGTAACGGAATAGTTCGATTCAGCTTTGGTAAGCACGCGACTGGCATACGCAACTACGCATTCAAACCCATCTTTTCGCTGAACCAAGACAGCTCCGAGGCCAGCGCCACTCGCATCCGTGTAGGTGCTGTTTTGTCATGGTGTCGGAGTACTGGCGGCGAAGTCAAAAGATGGTGCAGAGTAGTGAACACTTCGTCGCACTCGGCCGACCAGCCAGACATGTCATTGTTTCCAGCAAGTAGCTTCGTCAGCTTCGCAATGATCGACGCGAGATTGCGTACGAAGCACCGAAAATAGAAACACAAACCTATGAAGCATCGAAGTTGCTTGAGTCTAACCGCTTTAGGAAATTGCGGCACAGCACGGAGCTTGGCTGTATCAGGAAGAACGCCTTCTTTGGATACGATGTGCCTCAAAATGGTCAGAGCGTCGAAGTGGCACTTCTTGAGATGCGCTTACCTGCCGTAAGTGTGCGAGGTGCGTGGTGAAATTGGCGGAAAAGACAAAAATGTCGCCCAAGCAGCAGAGGCAGGTCTGCCACTTGAGCTTCATCAATATGTTATCCATCATCCTGTCGAATGTGGCGGACGCGTTGCACAGGCCGAACGGCACCACATTGAACTCGTAGAGGCCGTCGGATGTAACAAATGCTGATCTCTGTCAGGTGCAGCCGTCTGTACTTGCCAGTAGCCGGACCGTAGGTAAAGGGACAAAAAGTACTCAGCGCCTTGGAGGCATTTAAGAGCGTCGTCAATGCCGGGATAAAGGTAATTGTCGTCGTGGGTAATTTTGTAGAGGTGGCGGTAATCGACACAAAATCGGATTGAACCATGTTTCTACATTACAAGTACCGCCGGCGAAGACCAAAGGCTGTGAGACGGACGGATGACGCCACGGTGCAGCATGTTTGCTAATCTCGTGGCACTCTGCCGCCGACACACGACATGGCCGCTGTGTAAAAGGCGCGTGAGAACCGTTCTCAATGCGATGAGCGACGGTAGAACTTCAGCCTAGAGGAGTGCGGGGGACGTCGAAAGTGGAGCGAAACGTGTGCAGAATGGCTGACAGCTGCGTCCGGTGGGCGGAAGGAAGAGCGTCATTGATGGCGGCTTGGAAGAAGGCGTCGGGCAACGGAACAGGTGCCGAATCAGAACGAAGAGGGTTGATGGAGGAAATCCGGGAGGTCACGGCGGCATCCAGGTCAGCGAGAAGGAGGGCAGGTTGAATTGATCCAGGAGACTCGCCACGCAGCGGGGTAAGCGGGCAGGGAGACGGATTGTAGATAGGCATCTTCGTCAGACTGCCGTGAGCATCGAGATCAGCAGACGGCAGCGGCAGGAATTTCCGGTGAACAAAAGAAGACGGCGTAAATAAAATTGTGACGTCTGGCATGCCAGGACACGAGAGGGATACAAGCGCTGAAGCCTGAAGCGCTGAATAGCTTCTCGGGACACTCTAAATGGAGGTCGTCGGCCAGTTCGTCACACAACGGTAGAAAATTCGACCTCAGCCAGGGCGCAATCTACGACGGCGTTATTTTTTGACAGGAAGCTCTACCCGAGAATCACGTCGTGGGAACAAGACAGCAGGACCAAGAATTCGACAGCGTACAAAATATGCGCAATGACGGCCCGCGCTGTGCATGCGGCCAAAGGTGCGATCCTCTCTTCTGCTGCAGTGCGAAGCGACAAACGAGAAAATGACGTTGCCACTTTCCGTAAGCGACGGCACAGTCTTTCATCAATCACTGGTACAGCAGCACCCGTGCCGACAAGCGCGGACACAGACAGACCGTCGACAGAAACCACTAGAATATTCGTGGGAGAACGATGAGGCCTTGAATTATTCGAAGAGCACGCAGTTCTTGCCTCTGGAACTGCGGCACTTAGTTTCCCTCGTCAGAGGACGTAGGGCGGCGGCGCATAGGCTACAGTGAACGGCGACGTGGGGATGAGCCGTATGCGGACGCTGGTCGGTGGCGTAGGCTTCCAGAGGTGGAGCAGGACGGATCAGCTGAGGTGAGCCGGCAGAAGGCGGAACCACTGGAGGAGCGACAATGTGGCGACGACAAAGGCAGGTCACATTTCCGGGGAAACCACATAAACAGCATATATGACGATTGTCCTGTGTGCGCCAAGGGTAGTAACGTGGGAAGAGGGAGGAGGAAGCGGAGCCGCTGCTGGAGCCGGTGCCGGGCGCAGCACAGGCGGACTGGGTGGAAACGCCACAGGCCTACGTCAAGGGCGCCGCCACAGGAGTGGAGGGGCTATAAAGTGCCGCGGCGCCGGCGTACGTCAAAGGAGGGACGGAAGGAACTTCAGGTAGCAAAGGAGAGAGCTTCGGCGACTTGTTCTCGGATGACAAGCTGTAGCGAAGACGCAAGAGGAGAGGCAGCGTCAGGACTGGGGTGGACGAGAGAGAGAGCTGACGAGCAACTACTTCGAGAACAAACTGCCGGATATGGGGGAGCAGTGGCGGCTGGTCGGAGTCAGATGTCAAGGCCACCAGAGGCTCCGGGCGCGAGAGTGGAGAGCGAGTGAGAAGACGGTGCTTGCGGAGTTCGTCGTAGCTCTGCCATTGCGCATCGACATGGACGACGGTTGATAATTTTTGGCCAGAAGCATCTGGAAAGCGTCGTCGCCGATATCCTTCAGGATGCGGTAGATCCTGGAGCGCTCGGGCATCGAAGCATCTACACGCTTGCACAGGTCCACCACATCCTCAATATAACTGGGCTCGGTGAGTGACGAGGAAAAAGAGCCCGCTGAAGTAGAGATGAACTTGAATAGGACAAATTGCCGGGCTAGTTGGTAATGATCCATTCTTGTTGACAGCGCGTTAAAGCACAGGGACAGAAGAAACACAGAGGACGACGTCACAGGCGCTGAACCAGCAGATCTGGGGGCAAAATTTTGCGGCGAATGCAGAAACTGAACATTCTCGCTCTGCAAGTCGCTGCAGCAGTAATGGGTACTAAATGGCAGGGCTCGGTGAGTGACGAGGAAAAAGAGCCCGCTGAACTAGAGATGAACTTGAATAGGACCAATTGCCGGGCTAGTTGGTAATGATCCATTCTTGTTGACAGCGCGTTAAAGCACAGGGACAGAAGAAACAGAGGACGACGTCACAGGCGCTGAACGAGCAGATCTGGGGGCAATATTTTGCGGCGAATGCAGAAACTGAACATTCTCGCTCTGCAAGTCGCTGCAGCAATAATGGGTACTAAATGGCAGGGTTCGGTGAATGACGAGGAAAAAGAGCCCGCTGAACTAGAGATGAACTTGAATAGGACAAATTGCCGGGCTAGTTGGTAATGATTCATTTTTGTTGACAGCGCGTTAAAGCACAGGGACAGAAGAAACACAGAGGACGACGTCACAGGCGCTGAACCAGCAGATCTGGGGGCAATATTTTGCGGCGAATGCAGAAACTGAACATTCTCGCTCTGCAAGTCGCTGCAGCAATAATGGGTACTAAATGGCAGGGCTCGGTGAGTGACGAGGAAAAAGAGCCCGCTGAACTACAGATGAACTTGAATAGGACAAATTGCCGGGCTAGTTGGTAATGATCCATTCTTGTTGACAGCGCGTTAAGGCACAGGGACAGAAGAAACACAGAGGACGACGTCACAGGCGCTGAACCAGCAGATCTGGGGGCAATATTTTGCGGCGAATGCAGAAACTGAACATTCTCACTCTGCAAGTCGCTGCAGCAATAATGGGTACTAAATGGCAGGGCTCGGTGAGTGACGAGGAAAAAGAGCCCGCTGAACTAGAGATGAACTTAAATAGGACAAATTGCCGGGCTAGTTGGTAATGATCCATTCTTGTTGACAGCGCGTTAAAGCACAGGGACAGAAGAAACACAGAGGACGACGTCACAGGCGCTGAACCAGCAGATCTGGGGGCAATATTTTGCGGCGAATGCAGAAACTGAACATTCTCGCTCGGCAAGTTGCTGCAGCAGTAATGGGTACTAAATGGCAGGGCTCGGTGAGTGACGAGGAAAAAGAGCCCGCTGAACTAGAGATGAACTTGAATAGGACCAATTGCCGGGCTAGTTGGTAATGATCCATTCTTGTTGACAGCGCGTTAAAGCACAGGGACAGAAGAAACACAGAAGACGACGTCACAGGCGCTGAACCAGCAGATCTGGGGGCAATATTTTGCGGCGAATGCAGAAACTGAACATTCTCGCTCTGCAAGTCGCTGCAGCAATAATGGGTACTAAATGGCAGGGCTCGGTGAGTGACGAGGTCCTATTCAAGTTCATCTCTAGTTCAGCGGGCTCTTTTTCCTCGTCACTCACCGAGCCCTGCCATTTCGTACCCATTATTGCTGCAGCGACTTGCAGAGCGAGAATGTGCAGTTTCTGCATTCGCCGCAAAATATTGCCCCCAGATCTGCTGGTTCAGCGCCTGTGACGTCGTCCTCTGTGTTTCTTCTGTCCCTGTGCTTTAACGCGCTGTCAACAAGAATGGATCATTGCCAACTAGCCCGGCGATTTGTCCTATTCAAGTTCATATCTAGTTCAGCGGGCTCTTTTTCCTCGTCACTCACCGAGCCCTGCCATTTAGTACCCATTATTGCTGCAGCGACTTGCAGAGCGAGAATGTTCAGTTTCTGCATTCGCCGCTCAATATAACTGGTTGAGTGTTCGCCAGGCAGCTGCTCCCGAGCACGCAGACGTTGCTCAACGCTCAACTTGCGTACCGTAGGCCGGCCGAATACGTCGACAAAATTTCGCTTTTTTATATTCCGCTAAAATAGTTTGAGTTATTAACATATGAAGCAATTTTAGGTTGCGTTAGTCACAATGGTTTGCAAGAACAACATAACACACTGCACGCATTTCCGTAAATTCCCTCCTTCTGGGGTGCTCCAGGCGCCGTTACGATTTCACTCGATACGTACGATTGCCTCCACTACTACGCAGTAAACTCCTGTTGTGATGGCCTTTAGTTCCGCAATGTTTGCCAGCAGCACTCTAATCATCAAGTCTCATGACCAGAGGAGGCTCCTCGCTGAATTTCTAATGGCATGCTTACAAGCGTCCGTAGTGATTCTCTGCTGAAACCATAAGTTGTCTTACACATACAGCGTTCATATTGCCGCGAATATTTGCAGTGTTTATTCGTTTTTCAAATCTGCCGGGACACCACCTTATCGCTTTGTTTGCGACGCAAGACGCGACTAGATTTATCTCGATTGATCGCAGCCAGGCAAAGCTGATTCTACGTTGTTCCGGAATGTTCTAGTAACTTTGCGCCCTTTATCTCGAATGTTCGCTATCAGCTTTAAATTGAGCACGGCCGACAGCGGCGGGCATTCTGTTCGACGACCGCCGAGCACGCTTGTCGCTTCGCCGCCGCCGAGTGATTCAGTCCATTTTGGGTGCAAGTCAGCCCAATAAACAGTTCTTTTAGAAGATCCTTTCGTCCGTATTCATCGCTGCTTCGACTGCCGTCACCACTACGTGACATCTGGTGGAGGTGCGGGGTAGCCTTCCATGTTCCGGACGCCCCCTTCAAGTCGTGAAGCCAGCCCTGAGCGCTTCGCACCCGAGGACGAGCCAGCAGCTCAGCGAGCCAGCCGACGTCTCCAGGGAGAGGAGCCTGAGTTCGGGAAACTGCCGGACCGCACAAGACAGCGAAAAGACGCGGCTACGAGCACCGCAATCTCGCCGAAGATGTCGACACCGATTATACTGCAGCAGCCGCGGGTGCCGCCAACTTTCAATGGATCCCTAGGCGAAGACCCTGAAGAATGGTTGGATCAATTTGAGCGCGTGGCGTCATTCAACAAGTGGGATGATGCGGCAAAGATTGGACACGTTTTTTTCTCATTGGATGGCTCCGCACGCACGTGGTACGAAAACTACGAGTCGTCCCTTACGACATGGGAGCTATTCAAGAGAGAACTATTGAAGGTATTTACCAGTGTCGTGAGGAAAGAAAGAGCCGAACGACTCCTCGAGTCCAGGATCCAGCTTCCGAATGAGCCCGTCCGCAGCTACGTCGAGGAGATGAAGCGCCTATTTCGCCGCGCCGATCCCGGGATGACCGAGGAAAAGAAAGTTCAGTTCTTAATGCGCGGCGTAAAAGAACAACTCTTTGGCAGCCTCGTCCGTCAGCCGCCAAAAACGGTCGAGGAATTCATGCAGGAAGCCTGCACGATTGAGAAGACCCTCGACGTCCGAGCTCGGCAGTACAACCGCCCTTCCTCTGCCTATGCAATCCGTTCGGACACGCCGGCCACCACCAGCGACAGCTTGCGGGACGTTATCCGCGAAATCGTCCGAGAGGAGCTACGCCGATTACTGCCATCCTCCCCACAGCCACAAGCATCGACTCTGATGGACGTGGTACGGGAAGAAGTGCAACAGGCACTTGGCACCCCGACGGCCACAGAACCCCAGGCCATGACCTACGCCGCTGCAGTAAGGACTGCTCAGCCCCAACGACAACCCCCACGTCCTCCCCGAGATGAGCCACTTGGTCCACAACGCCGCCTCCCAGCCCCCGCCCGCCCAGCCTATGACCGACCCTCAAGCCCCAGGAAATGCGACGCCTGGAGGACTTCCGACAACCGGCCGTTGTGCTTCCATTGCGGTGAGGCCGGTCATATTCTTCGTCACTGCCCGTACCGACGTATCGGTCTTCGAGGATTTGCCGTTAACGCCCCACGACCACGCTTCGGACAACGTCCGCACGAAATCGACGAGTACCTGCGTCGAGAAGAGTACACGCCGAACCGCTTTTCGCGCTCACCATCGCCGTCAACCTCGCGCTTTGCGTCGCCACGCCGCAGCTACGCAGCCGCGGTACGAGGAAGGTCGCCCAGCCCCCGTAGGGGAAACTAAAGGCAGCAACCTCTGGAGGTGAGGTTGCTCACGAGCTAAACGCCGAAGATCCTCCACCGTCCACGCCCCATGAAGACGCTGCACCCGCGACGCCGCATGAAGAACCGACACTCGCTGCACCGACGCAGCACACAATGAGAACCTCGACCACGACGCAAGCTACCTTGAAATCGACGCCGCCACCCAGAGGAGCTTCGACCACACGCCCAACCCGTGACTCGCATACGCGACGAAGCCGTGACCCGACGCCGAGAGCGACATGCAATGCAAGAGCCAGGACCTCCGACCTAGAAGTGACTATCGACGGCCGGAAAGTTACCGCTCTAGTCGACACAGGAGCCGATTACTCGGTAATGAATGGAACATTCGCTGCGCAGCTCAGAAAAGTCACAACGGCTTGGGACGGCCCACAAATTCGCACCGCTGGGGGCCACCTCATTACGCCATCAGGACAATGCACAGCGCGAGTGACTGTCAAAGGACATACCTATCCTGCGACCTTTGTTGTGCTACCGCAATGCTCCCGCGAAGTGATCTTGGGTATGGATTTCCTTAATGAGCATCAGGCGATCATCGACCTGCGATCCAAGCTGATCACGCTTTCGACGGACGAAGCCATCGCTTCGATGAAAACTCGGGAAAATCACGTTGCCCTAAGTGTCCTGGAGGAAGAAGTGAGCGTCCCACCCCGTTCAAGCGTTATCGTGACCGTAGGCGCCACGAAAGCCATAAACACTGAAGCCATCATCGAGGGGAACATGCAGTTGCTACTAGACCGAGGAATCAGCATCGCAAGAGGCATCGCACATTTCCGCAATGGCCAGGCCGAAGTACTGCTGACTAACTTCAGCGAAGAATACCGGCATATTAACAGAGGAACGACGATTGCTTTCTACGACGAAATATCTGACGTACAAGATTCCTTCGCCCTCTCCGACCCCTCCGCAGAAGATCCGCCTGACCAAGAGAACTCGCCCACTTTCGACATCAACCCAGCCCTGCACCGGAACAGACAAGACCAGATCCGCAATCTGCTTCAAAACTACAGTGAGTGCTTTTCGACATCGCCGAAGGTGCGACAGACGCCAATTGCCAAGCATCGCATTATAACGGATCAACACGTCCGACCTCTCCGTCAAAGCCCCTACCGTGTGTCTCCGCGAGAACGACAAGCCATCCGGGACCAAGTCGAA
This sequence comes from Amblyomma americanum, assembly GCA_030143305.2. Lineage (NCBI taxonomy): Eukaryota > Metazoa > Arthropoda > Arachnida > Ixodida > Ixodidae > Amblyomma > Amblyomma americanum. The sequence goes on along the minus strand of JARKHS020027333.1, from coordinate 204,100 downwards.
GAAATGCTTCGCGACGACGTCATCCAGCCTTCAAACAGCCCATGGGCGGCACCGGTTGTTCTAGTGAGAAAGAAAGACGGCGCACTTCGATTCTGCGTGGATTACCGCCGCTTGAACAACATAACAAAGAAGGACGTCTACCCCCTCCCCCGCATCGACGACACACTGGACCGCCTCTGCAACGCCAAATATTTCTCATCGATGGACCTCAAGAGCGGCTACTGGCAAATTGAGGTCGACGAAAGAGATCGCGAGAAGACAGCATTCATAACTCCGGATGGGCTGTTTGAGTTCAAGGTGATGCCATTTGGTCTCTGTTCCGCACCAGCGACGTTTCAGCGAGTAATGGATACAGTGCTGGCAGGCCTGAAGTGGCAGATTTGTCTGGTATATTTAGATGACGTCGTTGTCTTCGCCTCGAACTTTGAAGAGCACCTCAAAAGACTTCGAACAGTACTAGACGCAATCAAGTCGTCTGGCCTAACCTTGAAAGCAGAGAAATGCCACTTTGCCTACGAAGAGCTGCTGTTTCTAGGCCACATCGTTAGCAAGGAAGGAGTACGCCCAGACCCGCAGAAAACAGCCGCTATTGAACAGTTTCAACCGCCGGCCGATAAGAAAGCAGTGCGCAGATTTCTCGGACTATGCGCATATTACCGACGATTTGTGAAAAACTTTTCGCGCATCGCCGAGCCCCTGACCCAACTGACGAAGGCAGACGTGCCGTTTAAATGGGAAGCGCCGCAAGCAGAAGCCTTCAAGGAACTTCAGCGTCGTTTACAGTCCCCACCGATCCTTGCGCATTTTGATGAAAACGCCGATACTGAAGTTCATACCGACGCAAGCAGCGTGGGACTAGGCGCCGTTCTCGTTCAAAAAAGTGACGGGCTGGAGAAGGTCATCGCATACGCTAGCCGTTCCCTTTCCAAGGCCGAGGCTAACTATTCGACCACTGAGAAGGAGTGCCTTGCCATCATCTGGGCTACGTCGAAATTCCGCCCCTACCTCTACGGACGGCCGTTCAAGGTGGTCAGCGACCACCACGCGCTCTGCTGGCTTGCCAATTTGAAGGATCCCTCTGGCCGACTCGCTCGATGGAGTCTGCGTCTCCAGGAGTTTGACGTCACCGTCGTTTACAAGTCCGGACGCAAGCACACTGACGCCGATTGCCTCTCACGAGCCCCTGTAGATGCACCGCCGCTGGACGACGATGAGGACGCCTTCCTGGGACCCATCAGCGCAAGCTCTTTTGCTCAGCAGCAACGCTCGGACCCCAACCTAAAAGGCCTCATCGAGTACCTGGAAGGCAAGGTTTCTTCACCCCCCGCTTCATTCAAGCGAGGACTGTCTTCTTTCTGTGTGCAAAATGAGGTCCTTGTGAAAAAGAACTTTACAGCGAACAAAACAGCCTACCTCCTTGTTGTACCTACTTGTCTCCGCGAAGAAGTTCTACAGGCTTCTCACGACGAGCCGACAGCTGGACATCTCGGGTTTACTCGCACCCTCCGCCGCATTCAAGACAAGTATTACTGGCCCCGACTGTCTGCCGATGTCGCACACTATGTGAAAACATGCCGAGATTGTCAGCGACGAAAGACTCCTCCCACACGACCAGCAGGATTTCTGAACCCCATTGAACCTCCCTCAAGACCCTTTCAGCAGATTGGCATGGACTTGCTTGGCCCTTTTCCAACGTCAACATCTGAAAATAAGTGGATCATCATAGCGACCGACTACCTGACCCGCTACGCCGAGGCGAAAGCCCTACCGAACGGAACAGCAGCAGAAGTGGCCAAATTTTTCGTGGAGTGCATTCTTCTTCGACACGGCGCCCCCGATGTGCTCATCACGGACAGAGGAACAGCATTTACGGCGGAACTCACGCAAGCCATCCTGCGCTACAGCCAAACCAGCCACCGGAGGACAACTGCATACCATCCGCAGACCAACGGACTGACCGAGCGCCTGAACAAAACCATCGCCGATATGCTCGCTATGTATGTCGATGCCGAACATAAAACCTGGGATGTCATCCTGCCTTACGTCGTCTTCGCCTACAACACCGCAGTGCAAGAGACCACCCAGATGACGCCTTTTAGGCTCGTCCATGGCAGGGATGCCACGACCACGCTAGACGCCATGCTGCCCAACGTTACAGAAGAAAAGAACGTCGACGTTGCCGCCTACCTTCAACGCGCAGAAGGCTCGAAGGCTTGCCCGATTACGGATCAAAGATCAGCAGCGGTCCGACGCCAGACGCTACAACCTACGAAGACGCAACGCGGAATACAAGCCAGGAGACCAAGTCTGGGTGTGGACGCCCATTCGCCGCCGTGGATTGAGTGAAAAGCTTTTGCGCCGCTATTTCGGCCCGTACAAGGTTCTTCGTCGGCTGGGTGAACTGGATTATGAAGTCATCCCTGACGCAATGACTGCATCCCAGCGACGCCGCGTACGACCAGAAGTTGTCCATGTAGTCCGTCTGAAGCCGTATTATGCGGGCTAAAGGCCGCTGCATTTCCATGCTCTATTTTCGCAAGATCCGTTTTTTTTCCATACTAGTCGCATTATTTGTTTTAATGCATCGGGTCGATGCTTCTTTGAGAGGGGAGTAATGCCGCGAATATTTGCAGTGTTTATTCGTTTTTCAAATCTGCCGGGACACCACCTTATCGCTTTGTTTGCGACGCAAGACGCGACTAGATTTATCTCGATTGATCGCAGCCAGGCAAAGCTGATTCTACGTTGTTCCGGAATGTTCTAGTAACTTTGCGCCCTTTATCTCGAATGTTCGCTATCAGCTTTAAATTGAGCACGGCCGACAGCGGCGGGCATTCTGTTCGACGACCGCCGAGCACGCTTGTCGCTTCGCCGCCGCCGAGTGATTCAGTCCATTTTGGGTGCAAGTCAGCCCAATAAACAGTTCTTTTAGAAGATCCTTTCGTCCGTATTCATCGCTGCTTCGACTGCCGTCACCACTACGTGACAATATTCAACCTGTTGATATCCTCAAACAATTACAAGCTCAAGAGAAAGAAAAGCGTTGCGCGTGTCAATATGAGATCTTTGAAATTTTTTTATTATATCCAAGCATGAAAGTGCAGTGGTTACTCAAAAAAATCTCGGAGAAAGCATTGGCAAATGAGTGAGGTAACTAATTTGCTAACAGAAAAACACACGTTCCCGCGACAAACGTTTACAAAAACTAAAAAAAACAAGTGTAAAATGAGCAAAAAATAACACAGTGCAGTTTCTAAATGATGTTTAGCACAGCTCTTTTGAATATTTGGAGCATGATGCGAGATAATGATTTTCACATTGACAGTATAATCTGAAAATATTTCTTACTGTGAATTGCCTACTCGCTTCCTAACTATGTAACTACTCCGCCACTTTACCTGAGAGATTTATTTTTATAAGCGCTTATTCTAATGAAAGCTACACTGCCCAAACATCTAGAACTAGTGTTATATGTAATAATGCGCTTTCAGCAAAATGAAGCACAGGTGGAGAGCAAACTGCTGCGTAAAAGTGTTTGTGAGAACGAATATTTTGCATTCGGGTTTTAAGAAATCACTACGCAAAAATTCTTGAAACTAATGTTCTTAACGTGTGTCTAGACATGCCATTTTAAATGCGACATAAGCCTAGCCACGATAGCTAAAGTAGTGGACGCGGTCGTTGTAATCGCTTTTCCCATTGGCCCAAACTCATCGCGCATACACATGGGAAAATTCGTAGCTGTGAGCTGTCATTTTGCCGCAAATTCTTACAACCCAACACACCGCGTGCACTTTTAGTCCTTTGCAAAGGAAAAGGTGCTATTGTTTCAGGGTGAATTACAAAAGAGGGCGCGCCTATCAGATCACAAAAAAATTTCGCAGCAATTCGGTTTTTCACGTGTCTGAGAAGTTATTCCTATCGCCAGTGTACGTTTCTACACTCCCTTGGTCCATATTTATACGGACGCTGCGCTAAGTTGTCCTAGAAACTTGTTTCATCTACCGCCGCCCTCTATGATGAACATGCTGAACGATAAAGAAATAGCCTTCTTTTGGTCGCGTTTATTTTTGCTTCGAAGCAAGCAATCGGTATTGTGTATTTGGGGGGAAAGCTTGTACAGTCATATTTAAATCTGTCACTAGGGGTTATCCACATATCTAGAAAGCATGATACAAAATCAGTTTTATCATCTCGCCATGTTTTCGCCGCACGTAAGAGTTGCCCTTCTTCCTGGTGACCCGACCATCAACCGACGGTTTGACCAGAAAAGCTTTACACTTTTCTGCTCCTTTGTATGGTTACGTCTCGGCAACAGACTACCACCGGATCGTTTTTGTTGCTATCAGGATTAGAAATGGTGCGGGGATGGCGATTGGACATCAAGTAAAGCATAAAGTCGGCCTTACAGCGAAGCGGTTGTAAATGGTTGACTGTACCGGCAGCCAGAAGCGGAAGTTAAAAACAGGCAAGCATAAAACCGGGTCTTCGCTGTGCTCTGCTGCAAAAGATTTTTATTTCCAGTGAGTCATGGATGCGAACCCGCGTTCTCCAGGTTCCATTGACGGCGCGTGCATGGGAACGTCGCTTGGATGGTGGAAGTATTGATTTACAGCGATGTTTTATGTGGGTTATTTCAAGCGTGCAACTGCTGATTACACCCAGCTGAATTAGACGACAAAGGAATAGCTAGGCACGAGGAGCGAAACTCATTGCTTGATCTGTCGTTACCTTGCTGCCTTATAATAATAATAATAATAATTGGTTTTGGAGGGAAAGGAAATGGCGCAGTACCTGTCTCATATATCGTTGGACACCTGAACCACGCCGTAAGGGAAGGGTAAAGGAGGGAGTGAAAGAAGAAAGGAAGAGAGAGGTGCCGTAGTGGAGAGCTCCGGAATAATTTCGACCACCTGGGGATCTTTAACGTGCACTGACATCGCACAGCACACGGGCGCCTTAGCGTTTTTCCTCCATAAAAACGCAGCCGCCGCGGTCGGGTTCGAACCCGGGAACTCCGGATCAGTAGTCGAGCGCCCTAATCAACTTCGCTACCCGTCGTCCTACATGAGAATGGCGCAAGCTTTATACTCATTGACATGAATAAATCCACCCGATCATGGTTATACTATCGTAGCGATTCATGCCGACTGAATTACCTGAAATGTTTTTTTTTTTTTTTGCCGAGGGCGATTAGCTTTGATTTGCTCGAGATGGCTCTTGAAAGAGATTTGACGGCTCCTAATTGATCGCGCATAATAATGTCGGGGATTCTTCAGTTTGGCGAAAGACTAGTACGCGTGTTGCTATTGCCACCGAGTTCAGTTGCTTTCTTCGCGGGCACGTGACACCAATAATGCGCTTATTTGTGAAACCTTCTGCTATATTTCATACTGCTGCATTCACCCCACTCGAAGGAAAAAAAGATTTTTATACCAAACAAGACTAACAATATGCAAAACAAAAAAAGTCAAGAATATGATATGCTCGTTTAGTCACTCAGAGCTTATGTCGACGGTGACGTGGCCCGGCGAATAAATATAGCGCATTATTTTGGCAATCTTACCTATCATTTGCCGACGCTGCACATTCTGATTTTGAGCGTGCACATCGTCTCATGTCAACATCCCAGATCATTAAATTCCCATCTTCACATTCGCACTTTCCATTTTTGCAACTGCGTCCGTTGCACTCGCAAGGTATGCAGTTTTCATTGTTGCCAAACCTGTAAGCAAAAAAGTAATTTGATTTATTATTGCGCGAAGGAAAATAAGGTCCGGTTACTCACAGTGGTTTTTAAGAACCTCAAAACACAATGCACGCATATAGGCTAATTTGCTTCTTCTGGCGTACACCAGGCGCTGTTACGATTTCGCTGGGTCCACATGATTGCTTCGACTACTACACTGAAACTCCCGCTGTAACGGCCTTTAGTTCCGCAATGTTTGTCAGCAGCTCTCTAATCATCATGTCCCATGATCACGAGAGGCGCTTTGCTGAGTTTCCTGTTGCATTATCACAAGCGTCAGTAGTCATTTTCTGCTGGAATCGGAAGTTGTCTTTGACATACAACGTTCATATTCAACTCGATGATATTCTTAAAGCATTACCAGTTCAAGATAACTAAAAGCGCTCCGCGTGTCAACATGTCATAGTTGAAAAATTTGTATTCCATGTAACCTGATCTGTTTGGTAAATGAAAGTGCAGTGGTTACTCAAAATAACCTTGGGAAATCTTTCAGAGTTTAGGCAAATGAGTGAGGTAAGAAATTTGCTTCGAGAAAAAACACGTTTCCGTGAGAAATGTTTAAATGAAGAAAAGAAAAACAGAAAAACAAGAAAAAAATAACAAAACACGGATTTTTAAACAAGGTTTGACTCTCCTCCTATAATTATTTGCAGCATGATGCGAGATAATGATTTCTGCAGTGGCATTATATTCTGAAAACATTTCTTAGAACGAATTTTCATGTCCTTTCCTAACCTTTGTGACTCCTCTGGCACTATCGTTAATACATTTAATTTATAAGCCTTTATTCTCATGAAAGCAACAAGGCCGAAGCATACTGAACTTTTGTCATCTGTAATAATGTGATTTCAGCAAGATGAAACACACGTTCAGGGCGAACTGCTGCGTAAAAGTGTATGTGAGAACGAATATTTTGCATTCGTTTTTGGGAAATCACTATGGAAAAACTCTAAATTTAATGTGTGACCAATATAAAAGTAAATATTCCAAACATGTGTCTAGACGTGACATTTTACATGCGACATAAGGACAGCCTCACTAGCTGACGTAGTGGACGCTGTCGTAGTAATAGCCTTTCCCATTGGCCCACATTCAGCGCGCATACGCAAAGGAATGTCGGCAGCTGTCATGCTGTAGCAAAATTTGACACGCCAGCACACCGCGTGCACTTCTCGTTTGAATATGGAAAGATGATATCGTGGCATGTATGAGTTACAAAAAGGGACGCTCTATCAAATCACTAAGTTTTGCTGAAAATCGGTTTTTCGCGCGTCAAAGTTGTTGTTCCTAGTGCTAGGCTAAGTGTCTATACTCCCTTGATCCGTTGTTTGGCAAACGCTACGCGATGTCGTCCTAGCAATTTTTTCATCGGCCGCCGCCCTGTACGCTGAACATGCTGAACGATAAAAAGTAGGATTTATTTGTTGCGTCGTATTTTTTCTTCGAAGCAAGCCATCGGTAGTGTGTATTTCGGTGGAAAGCTTGTTTTCTCAGATTGGAATCTACCACATGGGTTATCTGCATCTCCAGAAAGCATTATAAAATATCAGTTTTATTATCTTGCCTCGTGACTGCCGCGCATCAGAGTTAATTGCCCTCCTTCGTGGTGTTTGCCCATCAACCGACGGCTTGTACAAGCATGCCTATTGAGCGTTGTGGGCTCTTTTATAGGTCTGGTTATGCTTCCGCAAGACGCTCTCACTAGATTGTTTTTGTTGCTACGAAAAACAGAAATCATGCGTAAATTCCGACAGGACATCAACTAACACACACAGGCGCCTTTATAAAGAAGCAGCTGAAAACGGTTGACAGTAGCGGCAGCCAGAAGGCAAAGCAGACAACAGACACGCCTGAAATGAGGATTTCACTGCTATATGTTGTAAGAGATTTTGATTTTCAGTGCGTCATGGATGCGAATTCGAGTTCTTTAGGTTCCACAGGCAGCCCGTTTGCGGGAACGTAGCTCCTCTGGCTGAAACATAGATTTACAGGGAAGCTTTTTATGGCTTGCTGCAAGGGCGCGACTACCGATTACAACCAAGTGAAATAGATGACAAAGGCAGAGCTAGGCAGGCACGAAATTCTTTCCTCGATCTGTGGTCACCCTGCTGCCTTATGGTAACTTCGGTGCCAGTTGTCCTACATGAGAATGCCGCGAGCTTTATAGTGATTGTACCTTTTTTAAATGCACCAGATGAAGGTTATGCTATCGTAAATATTCATACCGGCTGAGTTATCTGAAATGTTTTTTGCCGAGGGCAATTAGCTTTTGTTTTGCTTGAGATGGCAGTAGGCGATTGTCCACGACTATCTTGAAAAAGATTTCTGGGCTCCAAATTAAACGCGCCCTACAATGCCGGTGATTTTCTACTTAGGCCAATGACGAGCACGTTTGTTGCTATCGCTGCCGAGTTCAGTTGTTTTTTTTTTGCTTGCACGTGACACCAATATTACGTTTGATTGTGAAAGCTTCTACTATCTTCCTTGCTGCTGCACTAGCACCACTCCGAGAACAACATATATCTATCGAAAACAAGACAAGCAATATTCAAACAAAAAAAAAAGAGAGAATCAAAGGGTCTCATTTTTGTTTTGTCATTAGGAGCTTATGTCAACGGTGACTTGATCTGGTCAATACATCCAGCGCATTATTTTGAATATGTTACCTATTATGTGTCGACGCCACACATTCTGATTTTGAGCGTGCACATCGTCTCATGTCAACATCCCAGATCAGTAAATTTCCATCTTCACATTCGCACTTTCCCTTTTTGCAATTGCGTCCACTGCACTCGCAAGGTATGCAGTTTTCATTGTAGCCAAACCTAAAAAGATTAAAATAGCTTGATTTATTAATATTTGAAGCAATTTTAGGTCTGGTTACTCACAATGGTTTTCAAGAACCTCACAACAGACTGCACGGATTTCGGATTTAGTTTCCTCCTTCTGGGGTGCTCCAGGCGCCGTTACGATTTCACTCAATCCGTACGATGGCTTTCACTTTTACGCAGTAAACTCCTGTTGTTATCGATTTTATTTCCGCAATATTTGTCAGCACCTCTCTTATCATCATGTCCCATGAGTATGGGAGGCTCGTCGCTCAATTTCCAGTGTCATACTTACAAGCGTCCGTAGTGATTGTCTGCTGAAACCGGAAGTGGTCTTTTACATACAACGTTCACCTTCATCGCAATTATTTCTTAAAGCATTACAAGTTCAACAGAAATAAAAGCGCTGAGCGTGTCAACGTGACACCTTTGAAAAATTTGTATTCCATTTAGGTAAATGAAAGTGCAGTGGTTTTTCAAAATAATCTTGGAAAATCTTGGAAAGCATAGGTACATGAGTGAGGTAACAAAGTTGCTGAGAAAAAAAAAACATGTTTCCTTGGTAAACATTGACAGAGAGTAAAAAAACCTGCAAAATGAGAAAACGATAAAAACAACGCTGTTTTTGAACAATGTTTAACACTCCTCCTAGAAATATTTTGCAGCATGATGCGAGATAAGGATTTGGTTTGTGGATATCCTGATAACAATTGATGCATTTGCATTATATTGTGCAAATATTTCTTACAGTAAATTTTCAACTCCCTTTCTAACCTTTGTGACTCTTCTTGCATTTTCCTTAATACTTTAATTTTTAAAGCGTTTATCCTTGAAAGCAAAACTGCCGAAGCATTCAGAACTAGTATTATCTGTAATAATGTGCTTTCAACGCGATAAAGCACACGTTTAAGTCGAACTGCTGCGTAAAAGTGTTTTTGAGAGCGAATACTTTGCATTCGGCTTTAAGAAATCACTACGGAAAAGTTCTAAATTTAATGTGTGACCAAGATTGATGTAGATATTTCAGACATGTGTCTAGACTTAAAAGAACGTCTTGCTGGGCAAGCTGGTAACTGTTCATCTTTGGCTACAGGTGCAAAACAAGTCACAACACAAATCAGAAAGACGGGAGGAAGCGCCACTCACAACTGATGTATTCGAAGACAACACGCACAAATACATACCGTCTTACACGCAAGGAATACTATCATCTTCAAAGTTGATATGATAGCGAATGGGTGAAAAAATTGTTCTCAGCGTTATACAAGGATATGGACGTGTCGCTGACGCACTTGCTTTTTTTCTTTCAAATAAAAAAAGCTTCTAGTAATTCCCTGGCTGTTGTATCTTGGCTTTTTGAGAGAATTCGCGCAGCGGAAAAACATAGCTCACAAGAGCGTGACGGTCAGGATCTTATATATTTAGGCATATTTGGGCCATCTTTATCTTGCTCAACGTTTCTTTTGTGTTCCTTGCTTCGCTGGTTAACGCAGCGCCCAGTTCTCCTTATATAGGAGCGGCCGCAGGAGAGGGGAATTTCGCAGACAACACCTTCGGCGCACTTCATGAACGATCGCACATGTTTGGCGCCACACCCTCTCTCTTCTTTGTGTCCTCTTTCAATACGAGATTGTAGGCTTCCGAGCTTTTCTGGGGCTGAAAAAGTCAAGCGGCACACCATGCTAAAAAAGTTGTGGGCTAATTGGTGCATGTAGGGCGCCACCACAGGTCGCGAGACCTCTTCTCGAGGTTCATCTTCCCCAGCTCTCACAGCCTTTCTCTTCATCTTTTGTAGCAGGGTTTTAGCGACCACCGTTACGAGCGAACCATGGAATCCAGCTGAGGACAATTGGTTTTGAAAACTTAGGTGTATCTTGTGAGAGGATGACTTTCTGAGAGAAAATTCGAGGCAAAGCGAAGCAATCACCCTTTGAAATAGCTTGGAATGAGCAGAGTCATAAGCCAGAAGCCACTTCTTTTCGCGCGGAGCATACGCCCAACAAACATGTTCCTCGCAAAACTCAATACTATGATCTAAAAACTGTAAAACATTACTCCAGGTTCTTCACAAGTAAACCTTAAGCCATTTCCATGCTGTCTAAATAAGGATAAAACATGGCACACACTTTCCTCGAAGTTCAAACTTCCGTCCTTAGTAAAAACGATTAAAAATCCGCCCACATATCTGAACACTTTAAGAACGTTGCTAGCTGGTAAAACCTAGTGCAAAACTTTATATATTTCAGAAAGAAAAATAATACACAAAACGGGTGCAACACAGGAGGAGCCTATACATATGCCAGCTTTCTGCAGAAAACACTGCTCGTGAAATGTTACGAAGGTGGATTGTAAGTTAAACTGTAAAAGGGTTAAAAAATTCTCGATGGACACACCCGCAGAATTTTGAAAAGAAATACCGTCTTTACTTTAAATGGACTCTCTGACAGCAGTGAACAAGGCTTCGTGGGGAACAGAATAAAATAAACCCACAACATCTACCGAAAATGCGCGTCCAACAACACGATGCGATTATAAGAATTCACAAACTTCATCGGATTTTTTTTTTGTAAAAGGTGGTCTTCTACATACAGCTTACCCAAATTTTTCAGCAAGAACTGGCTAAGCGGCCTCTGGCATGACCACTTTTCGGTCACAATAGTTCTAAAGGCCATTCCTTGCTTGTGTGTTTTCACCGAAAAGAACACTTTCAATGCACTACTCTTGCAATGGGCACTGTTTACCAAGACAGCCTAACCCGAACTGCTCGCAGATTGCAACAGCTCTGTTCTTAAATTTCATAGATTTCACTTTGACAGGCGAAAACTCATTTTCATTTTCCCGGGCTGCTCATTCTGAGAAACTATTTTAAGATGAATCTAAAGGGCAAACTGGGCGCTGCGTTAACGAACGAATCAAGGAACACGGAAGAAACGTTGAGCAAGATAAAGAAGGCCCAAATATGCCTAAGAATATAAGATTCTGACCGTCACGCAATTGTCAGCCATGTTTTTGCGGTGTGCGAATTCTCTCAAAAAGCAAGAATACAGAAGCTAGGGAAATAATCGAAGCTTTTTTATTTCAATGAAAAGAAGCATGTGCTTCAGCGACACGTCCATATTTTTGTACAAGGCTGAGAACAATTTTTTAACCCGTTCGCTATCATATCAACTTTGAAGGAAATATTAATCCTTGCGTGTAAGACGGTATATATTTGTGCGTGTTGCCTTCGAATAAATGACTTTTGAGGCGCTCCAGCCCGTCTTTCTGCCTTGTACGGTGTCTTCTTTCGCGTCTCTAACCAAAGATGTGTGTAAACATGACATTTTACATGCTACATAAGCCTAGCCTCCCTAGCTGAAGTAGTGGACGCTGTAGGTGTACTAGCTTTTCCCATTGGCTCCCGTTCAGCGCGGATACACAAAGTAAAAATCGCAGCTTTCATGTTTCCGCAAATTTTCACAACCCAATGCACCAAGTTCACTTTTTCTCCTTTGAATAAAGAAAGATTCTATTGTGGCAGGGATGAATTACAAAAGAGGACGCGCCTATCATATCACAAAACATTGTGCAGCAATTCGGTTTTTCACATGTCTGGATTGTTATGCCTACCGCAAGTCTAGGTTTTTATACTCCCTTGATCCGTTTCTAGGCAAACACTGCGCGAAATCGTCCTAGCAACTTGTTTCATCTACCGCCGCCCTGCATGCTCAACATGCTGAAAGATAAAAAAAATAGCGTTCTGTTGGTCACGTTTATTTTTGCTTCGAAACAAGCAATCAGTAGTGTGTATTTGGGGGAAAGCTTGCTTACTCATATTTAAATCTGTCACTAGGGGTTATCTACATCTCTAGAAAGCATTATACAAAATGAGTTTTATCGTCTGGCCACGTTTTTGCCGCGCGCAAGAGTTGCCCTTCTTCCTGGTGGCCCGACCATCAACCGACGGTTTGACCAGAAAAGCTTTTTACACTTTTCTGCTCCTTTGTATGGTTACGTCTCGGCAACAGACTACCACTGGATCGTTTTTGTTGCTAACAGGAATCGAAATGGTGCGGGGATGGCGATTGGACATCAAGTAAAGCATAAAGTCGCATTACAGCGGAGCAGTTGTAAATGGTTGACTGTGCCGGCAGCCAGAAGCGGTAGCTAAAAACAGGCAAGCATGAAACCGAGTCCTCGCTCTGCTCTGCTGCAATAGATTTTGATTTTCAGGGTGACAAGGATGAGCATCCGAGTTCTCCAGGTTTCATTGACGGAGCGTGCATGCGAACGTCGCTTGGATGGTGGAAGTATTGATTTACAGCGATGTTTTTTGTGCGTTATTTCAAGCGCGCAACTGCCGATATCAACCAGCAGAATTAGACGACAAAAGGAATAGCTAGGCAGGCAGGAATCAAGTTCCTCGATCTGTCGTCACCTTGCTGCCTTATAGAAACTTCGCTGCCAGTCGTCGTACATGAAAATGGCGCAACCTTTATACTCATTGTACATGAATAAATCCACCGGATCAAGATAATGATATCGTAACGATTGATACCGAGTGACTTATCTGAAATGTTTTTTGCCGAGGGCGATTAGCTTCGATTTGCTCGAGATGTTTTTAGGCGCAGTTGTCCACGATAAATTTGGAAGAGATTTGTGGGCTCCTAGTTGAGCGCGACCGACAATGCCGGTGATTCTCTACTTCAGCGAATGACAGGCTCGTTTGTTGCTATCGTCACAGAGTTCAGTTGCTCTCTTTGCGGGCACGTGACACCAATAATGCGCTTATTTGTGAAACCTTCTGTTCTCTTCCATACTGATGCATGAGCACCACTCGAAGGAAAATATATTTTGGTTGTTTTGTAGGGGTTTAACGTCCCAAAGCAACTCAGGCTATGAGAGACGCCGTAGTGAAGGACTCCGGAAATTTCGACCACCTGGGGTTCTTTAACGTGAACTGACATCGCACAGTACACGGGCCTCTAGAATTTCGCCTCCATCGAAATTCGACCGCCGCGGCCGGGATCGAACCCGCGTCTTTCGGGCCAGCAGCCGAGCGCCATAACCACTCAGCCACCGCGGCGACTGACAATATATTGTTATAGCAAACAAGACTAACATTATTAAAAAAAAAGTCAAGTATATGATATGTTTGTTTAGTCACTCGAAGCTTATGTCGACGGTGTCTTGATCCGGTGAATAACTCTATCTCATTATTTTCGCAATGTTACCCATTATTTGTCGACGCAGCACATTCTGATTTTGAGCGTGCACATCGTCTCATGTCATCATCCCAGATCAGTAAATTCCCATCTTCACAATCGCACTTTCCATTTTTGCAATTGCGTCCGTTGCACTCGCAAGGTATGCAGTTTTCATTGTAGCCAAACCTGCAAGCATTAAAATAGTTTGATTTAATATTTTTGTGAAGGAATTTGAAGGTCCGGTTACTCACAATGGTTTTCAAGAACCTCTAGACACACTGCACACATTTCGGTTAATTTGCTCCTTCTGTCGTACTCCAGGCGCTGTTACAATTTCACTCGGTCCGCATGATTACTTCGGCTACTACACTGAAAACTCGTATTTCCAATGGCATTCTTACAAGCGTCCGCAGTGATTTTCTGCTGAGACCGGAAGTTATCTTTGACATACAACGTTCGTATTCAGCGCGATGATATTCTTAATCCATTACAAATTCAATAGAAACAAAAGCGCTGCGCGTGTCAATGTGCATCTTTGAAAAATTTGTGTTCCATCCAACCACATCTGCTTGGTAAATGATAGTGTAGTGGTTACTCAAAATAACGTAGGGAAATCTTGGAGAGCATAGGCAAATGAGTGAGTTAAGAAATTTGCTGCGAGAAAAAAACACGTCCTCGTGAGAAATGTTTACAGAAAGTGAAAAAAAACCAGTAAAATGTGAAAAAGGTATAAAGCACTCATATCTAAACAGTGTTTAACACTCCTCCAAAAAATATTTGCAGCATGATGCGAGGTAATGACTTCTGCATTCTCATTATATTCTGTAAATATTTCTTAGAATGGATTTTCAAGTACTTTCCTAACCCTTGTGTCTCCTCCGGCACTATCCTAAATACATTTATTTTATAAGCCTTTATTCTCATAAAAGCAACACGGCCGAAACATACTGAACTTGTGTTAACTGTAATAATGTGATTTCAACAAGATTAAAAACACGTTCAGGGCTATCTGCTGCGTAGAAGTCTGTGAGAGCAAATATTTTGCATTCGGTTTTGGGAAATCACTATGGAAAAACTCTAAATTTAATGTGTGACCAATATAAAAGTAAATATTCCAAACATGTGTCTAGACGTGACATTTTACATGCGACATAAGCATAGCCTCACTAGCTGACGTAGTGGACGCTGCCGTTGTAATAGCCTTTCCCATTGGCCCACATTCAGCGCGCATACGCAAAGGAATGTCGGCAGCTGTCATGCTGTAGCAACATTTGACACGCCAGCACACCGCATGCACTTCTCGTTTGAATATGGAATGATGGTATCGTGGCACGGATGAGTTACAAAAGCGGACGCGTTTATCAAATCACTAAGTTGTGCTGCAAATCGGTTTTTCGCACGTCTAAGCTGTTGGTCCTAACGCTAGGCAAAGTTTCTATACTCCCTTTATCCGTTGTTAAAGAAATGCTGCGAGAAGTCGTCCTAGGAACTTGTTTCATCTACCGCCGCCCTGTATGCTGAACATGCTGAACGATAAAAAGTAGGCTTTTTTTGGTTGAGTCGTATTTTTTCTTCGAAGCAAGCCATCGGTAGTGTGTATTTCTGGGGAAAGCTTGTTTTCTCAGATTGAAATCTGCCACTTGGGGTTATCTGCATCTCCAGAAAGCATTATAAAATATCAGTTTTATTATCGTGCCAAGTTACTGCCGCTCGTCAGAGTTAATTGCCCTCCTTCGGGGTGTTTGCCCATCAACCGACGGCTTGTACAAGCATGCCCATTGAGCGTTGTGTGCTCTTTTATAGGTCTGATTATGCTTCCGCAAGACACTCTCACTAGATTGTTTTTGTTGCTACGGAAAACAAAAATAATGCGTAAATTCCGACAGGACATCTTTAGCAACATATACAGGCGCCCTTGTGAAGAAGCAGCTGAAAACGGTTGATTGTACCGGCAGCCAGAAGGGGAGCTAACAGCACACACGCATGAAATGGGGGACTTCACTGTTTTCTGCTGCAAGAGATCTTGATTTTCAGTGCGTCATGGATGCGAATCCGAGTTCTTTAGGTTCCACTGGCAGCCCGTTTGCGGGAACGTAGCTCCTCTGGCTGAAGCATAGATTTACAGGGAAGCTTTTTATGGCTTGTTGCAAGGGCGCGACTACCGATTACAACCAAGTGAAATAGATGACAAAGGCTGAGCTAGGCAGGCACGAAATTCTTTCCTCGATCTGTGATCACCCTGCTGCCTTATGGTAACTTCGGTGCCAGTTGTCCTACATGAGAATGCCGCGAGCTTTATAGTGATTGTACCTTTTTTAAATGCACCAGATGAAGGTTATGCTATCGTAACTATTCATACCACCTTATGGTAACTTCGGTGCCAGTTGTCCTACATGAGAATGCCGCGAGCTTTATAGTGATTGTACCGTTTTTAAATGCACCAGATGAAGGTTGTGCTATCGTAACTATTCATACCGTCTGAGTTATCTGAAATCTTTTTCGCCGAGGGCAATTAGCTTTTGTTTTGCTTGAGATGGCAGTAGGCGATTGTCCACGACTATCATGAAAAATATTTCTGGGCTCCAAATTGAGCGCGCCCTAAAATAGCGGTGATTGTCAACTTCGGCCAATGACGAGCACGTTTGTTGCTATCGCCGCCCAGTTCAGTTGGTTTTTTTTTTGCTTGCACGTGACACCAATAATACGATTGATTGTGAAAGCTTCTACTATCTTCCTTGCTGCTGCATTAGCACCACTCCGAGAACCACATATATCTATCTAATACTAGACAAACAATATTCAAACTAAAAAAAAGAAGCATATGATATCTTTTTTGTTTAGTCATTCGGAGCTTATGTGAACGGTGACTTGATACAGTCTATACCTCCGGCGCATTATTTTGCAAATGTTACCTATTATTTGTCGACGCAGCACATTCTGATTTTGAACGTGCACATCGTCTCATGTCATCATCCCAGATCAGTAAATACCCATCTTCACATTCGCACTTTCCATTTTTGCAATTGCGTCCGTTGCACTCGCAAGGTATGCAGTTTTCATTGTAGCCAAACCTGCAAGCATTATAATAGTTTGATTTGTTATTTTTATGAAGGAATTTTAAGGTCCGGTCACTCACAATGTTTTTTAAGAACCTCTAAACACACTGCACGCATTTCGGTTAATTTGCTCCTTCTGGCGTACTCAAGGCGCTGTTACGATTTCATTCGGTCCGTATGATTGCTTCGACTTCTACACTGCAAACTGGTTTTGTGACAGCCTTTAGTTCCGCAATGTTTGCCAGCAGCTCTCTAATCATCATTTCCCAAGACCAGAGGAGGCTCCTCGCTGAATTTCCAGTGGCATTCTTACTATCGTCCGTAGTGATTTTCTGCTGAAACCGCAAGTTGTCTTTGAGATACAACGTTCATATTTAACGTGATTATATTCTTAAATTATTACAAGTTCAGGAGAAATAAAAGCGCTCCGCGTGCCAACGTGACATGTGTGAAAAATGTGTATTCCATCCAAGCACGTCTGGCTGGTAAAGAAAAGTGCAATGTTTAGTCAAAATAGTCTTGGTATATCTTGGAAAGCATAGGCAAATGAGTGAGGTAACTGATTTTCTGAGAGGAATAATACGTTCCCGTGAAAAACGTTTACACAAAGTAAAAAAAAAACTTTAAAATGAGATAAAGATAGAAAGAACGCAGTTTCTAAACAATGTTTAGCATATCTTTTATAAATGTTTGAAGCATAATGAGAGGTGGAAATTTCTGCATTGGCATTAGAGTCTGCAAATACTTCATGGAGGGAATTTTGTCTTTCCTTCTTTAGCAACTCTCCTGATATTTTTGTCCATTCATTTAGTTTTTAAGCATTTATTCTAATAAAAACAAGGCTACCAAATAATTCAGAACTAGAGTTATCTGTAATGTTGTGCTTTCTGCAAGATAAGCATGCGTTCTGCGCCAACTGTTGAGCAAAAAGGGTGCGAGAATGAAGGCCTTGTATTCTGCTTCGAGAAATTACTACGGGAAAATAAAAATGTACAGACTGACAAATATAGAATCAAATAATCCAAACGATTGTCGAGACACCTTTTGCATGCGATATAATCCTAGCTCCGCTAGCAGATGTAATGGACGCTGT
Organism: Amblyomma americanum; assembly: GCA_030143305.2. NCBI lineage: Eukaryota > Metazoa > Arthropoda > Arachnida > Ixodida > Ixodidae > Amblyomma > Amblyomma americanum. The sequence continues at coordinate 186,188 of JARKHS020027333.1, read as the reverse complement.
TGTCGTAATAGATTTTCTTATTGCACCACTTCCAGCGCGAATACGCAAGGCGAAATTTTGCAGTGGTCAGGTTGCCGGAAATTTTCACAAGCCAACACATCGCATGCAATTTTCGCCTTTGGGTAGCAAAAGATGCTATCTTGGCACGGGTGAATTACAAAACTGAACGCGCCTCTCAGATAGCCAACATTTTGCACCAATTTGGTTTTTCCAATGTCTGACTAGTTATACCTATTGCTAGAGTAGGTTTATATGCTTCCTTGATGTGTTTCTCTTCAAACACGGCGCGAAGTCACCCTGAAAGGTTGTTTTGGCGACGGCGAGCTTGTATGGGGAATATGCTGAACGATAAAAAGTCTTCTTTTCGACGCATTGTATTTTTGCTTCCAAGGAAGCCATCGGTGGTGTGTATTTCAGGAGAAAGCTTGTTTCCTCACATTGAAATATGTCACTAGGAGTTGACAGCACCTCTAGAAAACATGGTAGAAGATCAAGCTTTTATGATCTTGAAACGTGTTTGCGGCGCGCGAGAGTTGCACGTCTTCTTGATACCACCCCATCAACCGACGATTTGTGCATCAGAGCCTTATACCTTGTCTTCTCCTTCTGTAGTCTGGCTATGCTTCCCCATCAGACTCTCACTGCATTGTTTTGTGCTACCAAGAAAGGAAACGATGCTTGGATTTTGGTTTGACTGCTACGAACATAGATCGGCGCCCTTATTACGAAGCAGTTCAGAACTGACCACTGTTCCGGCCGCCAGCAGCTGAAGTTCACACCAATCAAGTTTGATACGAGTTCACTGTGCAATGCTGCAAGTCATTTTGCTTTTCAGGGTATAATGGATGCGCATTAGGGTTCTACTAGTGCCACTGACAGGCCGTGTGCGGGAACGTGTCTTAGCTGGTTGAAGCATGGATTTGCTGGGGAGTTTTTTGTGGGTTGTTGCAAGCGCGCAACTGCGGATTACGGGTAGCTTTAAAAGACGACTAGGCAGATCGAGGCAGACACAAAACTCTTTCCTCGCTCTGTCGTCACCCTGCTACCCTAAGGGATATTCGCCAACAGTTCACACACTTCTTTAAGGATGCTAGTCTGTTTTTGTTCAATACTCAATGGACCGGTTCAAGGCTCTGCCATTGTAAAGAGAGGTACCGACTCATATTTCTCAAATGTTTCTAGTGGAGCGCAAATTACCTTTGATTTTCTCGAGATGGCTGTAGGCTATTGTGGATGAATATCTTGAAAGAGATTTGTCGGCTATAAATGAAGCGTGGCCTAGAGTGGCGGCGATTCTCTATATAGCCCAGCGACGAGCACATTTGTTGTTATCGCCGCCAAGTTCAGTTGCTTTTTTTTTGCGCGTACGTAAAAATCAATAATACATTTCTTTTCGAAGCCTTTCATTTTCTTCGTTATGTTGCATTACCATCACTCAAAAATAATATTTCATATATTTTGTTTAGGCACTCGCAGCCTACGTCAACGGTGCCTTTATCCTGTCAATACTTCCATCGCATCAATTTGCAAATGTTACCTATTATGTGTCGACGCAGCACATTCTGATTTCGAGTGAGCACATCGTTTCATGTCAATATCCCAAATGAGTAAATTCCCATCTTCACATTCGCACTTTCCCTTTTTGCAGTTGCGTCCGTTGCACTCGCAAGGTATGCAGTTTTCATCGTCGCCAAACCTGTAAATATAAAAATAGTTTGAATATTTATTATGTGAAAAATTTTATGGTTTATGGGGTCTAATATCCCAAAACGACTCATGCTATGAGAGGCGCCATAGTGAAGGGCTCCGGAAATATAGACCACCTGTGTTTCTTTAGCGTGCACTGACATCGCACAATGCACGGGCCTCTAGAATTTCGCCTCCATCAAAATTCAACCGTCGCGGCTGGGACCGAACCAGCGTCTTTCGGGTCAGCAGCCGACAGTCATAACCAGTGAGCCACAGCGGGAACATGAAAGAATATTAAGGTCGGTATTATGAGCAGTGGTTCTCAAGAGGCGCAATAACACTGCAGATATTTCCCATTGTTTGCTTTTTAATGGCGTCCTCTGGCTTTGTGACGATATGTCACGAATTGTGTGACTTCATCGACTAATGCGGTACGATATCCTTCTGTGACGGTCGTTTGTTCTACAATCGGTGTCTCTAGCTCGGTCAAGATCAGAGTGCCGAGAACACGGGAGGCTTCTCACTGATTTTCAGTAATTATCACGTATTAAAACTGGCAGTTATATTTTTCATAGTATGTGGTTTATCTTCAAAGTTTGATCTTGTTAAATAATTAGAAACTCAACAGGATTAAAAGCACTGCACGTGCAAACCGCACATCTTTCCTGAACTTTTTTATTTGCACCAACCACTTCTGCAATTAGAACAAAAATTCAGTGCTTTTGCGAATGAACCCAGCAGTTTTCACTTGTCAAACGGGCCCAAGCTGCCGCGGCAGCCTTTCGTGACCTCGATTAGGGACTCCTCCTATGAAGACTTCCAAGACCCTACGAGCAGTGTATAAAAGTTTTGTCTCTCTATTGCAGATAATAGCCCCAGTAGCGCAAGGTGGCGCGCCCATGCAGGTCCGACTTGGGCAATGAGGGCTGATGGCTGCGTGCAGTGAACATACGTGGGCCCCCCATGGGCGCAGTGCTTGCACAAAACACTTGGGCTGCCCATTTCATACCTGAGTGGGACCCTCGTCGGCAATGCACGGTCTTAAGCAGACTGAACAGCCCAACTAGGTCCCACCGCGGTTACATGCGGGCAATGATACGGGCTCTATAATGGTACGGACAACTCCTGTTGAGGCTGCCCGTACATAACGTCAGAGAGCTGCAGTGGTCTTGTGTGGGCAAATAGCTAGTACTCCGCCATCAGCCTACATGGGTCCAATTGTAGAGAATGCAAGGACTAAACTTTGGGCTTTACAGTTGCGAAGCGTTATAGGAATGCAGTTTGGGTTGTCCCAGCAACAGCTGCGACGGTCCCGCATGGGCAGGGCAAGGGAGCATTTGCCATTCCCAAGTTTTCTCCGCCTGTATCCTAAATCGGGTATGAACGGGGCTAAGCATGGGCTGCATGCAGTTCATGCGCATAAAAGGTAAGAGCACATATGACGGTGAAGTGCGGGCACCCCCAATAGAGGCTGCCCGCGATGCACCCTGATGGAGCTAATTAGGCTGTGCTCGGGCTAACACCAGTATTCAAGCCTGTAGCCTCCATAGGTTTTGCTTAGAAAATACATGGCTGGGCACGGCCACATTTGCCATTCCCACATCTTCCCCGTCTGTATCCCACATATCTGAATGAAAGGGCTAAGCGTGGACTGCGCAGTGGTGAAACATGCAGCGTGTTCATAAAAGACGCAGGCTACATGGCGGTGAACTGCGGGCAACCACGATATGGGCTTCCTGTGCAGCACAACATCGGATGTAAAACGGGTAAGCGTGCCCAAATAGCGAGACCTTGCAAGGTTCACTCTTGTGAAGAGCTGTTGTTTGAACGTCATAATAAGAAAAAAAACGCGCTTCTCTACTTGGGATTTTTCATTCTTCTTTTGCGCGTATCAAATTGAATTTTTTCCTTGTGTGCTACAGCATAAGCATAAAGGTTTTTGCTTGTCTTACGCCTGTACTAAAAGAGCGTTGCTCGTCTCTATGCAACATGAGTCGCATGGCCTTCACGACTGGTTGATGTACATACCTAGCCTCCGGCGACGGCACCAGAGACTGCAGAGGTTTTGTTAGTGTCATCGTTCATTGCAGCAGTTTTATTAACGTCCGCTAGCTAATTCCAAAGCTAATTCCTTGCTTTCGTCCAGGCATTCTTTCCGCTTTTTTCCAAGTGATCGCCCTTTGAAAACGCAACATGCCCAAGTGCAGATAACACGCACCATCGCAAACAACTCCGCCCTTCACACTGTAAGAAAGAGATATTAATCACAAATCGCTCAGAAACTTGTTGTCGAACAAGGGGAACAGGCTAACTCAATGGAGCCGGCAGCTTGAGGTGTTCCCTAAAGGGCGACGCTTCGGGCTAGCGAAGAGGTACAGTGTTCTTAGAGAACAAAATACACGCACAAAAACGTCAAACAAGTGGCACGTCTTTGCGTAAACTGTTTTCAAGCTTTTTGCTTTAGACTCTGAAACGCTTTCTACGGTCTTCAAAAAACCTACTTTCCCCAGTTTTTCTGCCGGCCTTTGTTCCTTCCCCAAGGGCTCCTATTTGTCTCTATTTGGCACACAATCAAAGAAAAGAAGACATGTTTTGAGCGCTATGCGAAATGGATTGCTTCAAGACGGTTTCATCACCTCAGAAGTGAAGCTGCAAGACTGACGGAAGTTTGGTCAGCACTTTGTTCGTCCTTCTTCTCTTCCTTCATCTTTTCGATGGCTGTGTGCTGTTGCGCTGGAAAACTACGAGCTTGAATCAAGGATACCAACTAGCCCAAAAACTAACTCTAATTTGTCTTGGTCGTGTCCTTCCCAGGCCCGTTGAGCGAAATGGCGAGGACGTGGTCACTGAACAACCAGCGCCATCTTGAATTCTACAACCCACTATTGAACATTTCAAACCGCCCTCACGCCCACCCTCCCCAAGCGACGCTTACATGAAGTGGCGAAAGGACTCGATTCTACTGCTTGTTGACTGTGTCCGGTGACTGCGCATTGAATCATTCAGAATTTCTCTCCCGCATTTCCCGCGTTGCTTTGGGACAGGTTTTTCTTCTCTTGGCAATGCTGCAACACGCTGTCGCGTTCCACTCTTAAAGGTGAATCTTAAGCGTCCTCGAAATTTTTTAGTCATTTGACGTTAAAGCTCCGCTCCATGAGATTGTTGTTGTTGTTGCCTCAAATACGATGGCACATACACACGGTGGGGGATTGGCCAGGGTTTGGTGCAGATCCAAACAGGAAAACTCTCATCCAGGTTTACCTCAAGCAGCTGATAAATAGAGAGGACTGTTAGAGAGAAAGAAAATCACGAATTTTCAGAGAGCTTTAGGAAATTTGAATCAAATTCGAGGAAACAAAGCGGTGCAAGTAGAATAACTATATTTTAAGAAATGATCAGGAAGAGAATAATTTTTAGAGGAAATAAAGGCATCGAGAAGTTAACACAAAAATCTCCCGGTTTCAATGGTATACTTGGGAAGAAGCTGACACGCCTGCCTAATGGCATGCCTTTTGGCGGTTGTACCGAAGGAGAGGAGGACCGGAAGAGTAAACGGCAGCCCTGATTAAGAGAGCTGATTCTGCAAAAACTGAATTCTCTGCCGTGCAAACCGCCGGCAGTAGAAGATGAAATGATCTATAGTTTCAACGTCCCCGCATGACACACATAGATTCGACGCCGTGAACCCGGAACGGCATAAATATAAATTAAGGCGAGGAATCCTACAGCTCAACAGCGTCACTGAAGCCTCACGTTGTCTTGATGCGCAGGAACGTATGTTCCATGAGAATTTCAAGTGTTCGAAATCCGCTATACCAAGGATGGGCGTATGGCTCAGGTAATGGCGTATTAGGTAACGTTCATAACGGGACGTGGTCAGAAGGGTGAGGTTCGGAACGACATGGACAACAGGCCCATGGATGGCTGATTTCGCTAAGAAATCGGCCATCAAATTTGAAGTAATGCCACAGTGCCCTGGGATCCACTGAAAGCTCACCTCTCGGACATGACGTGGCACAATGTACATTAGGGATCGGTACAGGAGAGTAGTTGCCGAACTTTCTAGGGCTGCCAAGACTGAGAGGCAGACCGAGAGAAGGATAACTTGAGAAATATTGCGGTGAACGTTTTGAAGGGCCAAACCAATAGCGAGAAATTCTGCAGCGAAACTTGGTGTGTAATCAGAGACCTGTAGAGAATAACTCCAATCTAGTGTGTGGGAATAAACGCCTACTGCTGCCTTTTCGCCTTGTTGAGAGGAATCTGTGAAAATTGCAGCATGGCTCGAATACTGAAAGAGATATTTCTCCAGTAGACCGTTTAGCACATTGGCAGATAAGTGTTTTGCATATAGTGGCAGCGCATGGTCGAAGCAAACAGCTGGTGGAGCCTGCAAACTGCTGAAGTATTGCACAGACCTAAGCAAGACTGCAATTCTAGACAAAAGGTGCTCAGTAAACACAGATTGAGACAGTTTCTAAAGCGGCCAATGTTTATCTAGAAACAAAGCTTGGTTGGCAAATAAATTGGAGGAGCCACTTCAGGTATTCGCTGAATTCCCCGTAAGAAGGTGCGCAGTGTGAGAAGCTGGACGCGAGAGCTCCATAGAAGTGCCCTATGCTAGCTTCCAGAAAGAGGACACACGTCGCTACTGATTTTGGTCAACTCGGGCAAAGCCGTGAGATTGTGTGTAGAGGCTTCTCCTCTTTTTCTCTTTCTTTCTTATCTCTTAACGAATGCCAATCCACAATCACATCACCGATCACGGCCGTCGTTTACAATCACAATTATCGATTACCAATTATCGATCACTACGTTACAGTGAACCACTTACTACGCCATTTCGTATGCACACACACCATTTCTTTGAGTACAATGAGGCAGCATAACACCACCTTTTGATCCGTGCAGTTCCTGCCACCTAATAAGCATACAAATATTTCTTTTTTTAGCCACTATCAGATCAGAACACGTCCCAAACACAAATTACCAAGTCATACACCCCAAAACGCGTTCACTGGGTGTCCCTCAAACACGCCTGAACCAACGACCCTTCATGGTCTATGGACCATAAAGAAAAAAAAACACTTTGCGGCATATGCGTTGCGTGCCCACCCGGCATGCAGTGGGGCTGGGTGTGAACCCAAATGCACACAATTTCTTTTCTACTTTTTTGATTACAGGATTTAGGTCTTTTCTTTCTGTCGCACGCCGGGCGACGCCGGGATTTCAGGAGAACGAGCTTCTTATGCTCTATCGTAGTACCTTCCCGGCCTGCATCAGAGCTCCTGTTTCTGATGCGATGGACAAAACATTCCGCGCACCGACGGGGCTGTAATCGGGAGAATGGCTGCGACGCGAAGCCACAGACGTCTGTAATCGGGAGAAGAAATGTGGCGGCTGAGCGATCCTCCCAAGTAAAACCGGTCGAGAAGCGAAAGTGGATGGTTTTGCCTGTGGGTCGGGCTTGGGGTAGCCCTTGTGGCTCCGCGCTGCACTGCCACCACAGTCTCCCTCCAGATCCTATCTAAGAATCCAATTTCAGCCCATCTGGGTCTCACAAGGGACCAAGGAAAGCTCCCTTTATCGTTTTTATGCATGCAAATCATAGGGGTCCTCTGCTGGTGCTATGTCGCAAGCCTACTGGGCTCCCTTGTGGTTCCCGGCCGATGCCGAGCTGGAAATCCCGCACATATTCTATGTCAGGCCACCATGGGCAGCCCGTTCCGGGCCGACGAAGGCCCGAAATTCAGAGGCTCATTCGCGTCACTAGGTGGGGTCAAAAGATTAAGGTAACAAATATGCGAATAGAAAAAAAAAACGCTGCACGTATCCAAGGACTCCTAAGTTCAGTGCATATCCTCAATAACATTTTTATGTAATTATTCAGCATTCCTTGTCGTTTATTTTTGCGTACATCTGTTGAGCTCAAATGATAAAAACCTTCGTTGTGTTTGAAGGTTATCTAATGTCGAAACAGCGAGGGGGAAGTGGATATGAACAGGATGAATATATCTCATATTTTATGTCTTGCCCAACTTACGACGCCAATGTGCCTTACTCTGGAAGGGCACTGAACTAGCCACGCAAGCGTCATGATCGAGAAAAACCGCCACTCAAGACATAACAATAGAACCAGCAGCCACAACTCTTCACTGTAGCCAACTGGACACCATTTCTTGCAAACAGCGAAAGCCTCTGGGTAGTCTTTCGGTAGATCGTATGAAAAGAACAGCGTCGACTTCTTTTACCTTCTTGCCAGCCGCAAGCAGTGGCGCATACGGTCGTCATGTGGGAAGGAGAACAGCAATGTTTGGGTGTTCCGGCCACGACTCGCGTCCAGGACTCAAACCGGGCCGCACGCTGCAGCGGTAGCGTGTCCGGGGCCTCTGCCAGATGACCCAAGGCATCTTCTCGGTAAACAAGTTGTGCCAAAACATCCACCTGTAACCCTCACCTGCCTATCCTTCCAGTCACGCTCGAACCCCAGGAATTAAGACACAAGAAGAATGTTGGATAATCTGCTCACCTGTATCCATTAAAGTGAAAATGCCCATATCCATTGTCACTGCTCCGGCTGGCGCATCTGCATTCGTGATTTTGCCATCAACGCACCAGGACCCCGTCCCAGCTTTGCCGTCTGTCGGGTTCTAAATCGCCATAGTTTTGCAGCTTTTTTTCGCTAAAAGGCTCCATGCACTCACCATTTCGCTCAGTTTTGTGCCTTTTGCCTGGATGATTTTTCCCTCACTTTCATTTGCAAGCCGAGACGGCTACATCCGGAATGTTTTTTTTTCTCCACCGTGTGCACCACTGGACTTTTCCTCCTGGCCATTTTCGGCTTTCTTTGCATTCCCGACGAAAAGAGCCACGAGCTTTCATTAAGACTGATCATTGAGCTACTGGACGCTGAAAACATGAATTGCGCCCTATATCACCTCGTGCTGCGCAATGACATTGTGTATCGCCACAGTGTCTAGTCTGGCTGCCTTTACTTGCTTCCTGCGGTTGCCGAGCAGCATCGTTCGGCTGTCCTCAATGCACTCCATGACAAGGTCATTGCCCGCAGGCTTGTCATGTTACGCACGTACGACCGAGTTGGCCCCCTTTATTCCCTGTCTATTTTTTCCTCGCCGTGTTTTGGCCTCCAGCGACCTCTACTAGAGAGGAAAGGATCCACAAACTTGTGTTTTTGTTTATCTCCTCAGACCTACCAACATATCCTTTTAACCTTTTAAACCGCACTGGCTGCCATCGAAACTCGTAGTATGGCTATGCGCCCGTTCCCATGAACTGCGTAACAAATTTGCACATATTGTTCTGCAAGACGTTATTCCTCACCGCAGTGGTACGCGAACCTTACTCACCGACAAAGGGTGCGCTTTTTTGATACAAGACATCTATGATGTCCGCTGCGTGTTCAACCTACACAAAGTGACTGAAGCCAATGGTTCATAGACCAATCACAGTAAGCAACGCCTCATTGAATATCGACCGGTATGGTCTCTGCGGATAAATCGTAGGCGCAGAGTTTTTGGTGCAATGCTGTACTTTGTGTTATGTTAACCAGTAATACTTCCTGCCGGAACATCACCGGCTCAACAGAACCGTACATGCGAGATGCTGTCGCGTCAGCCATGCCTTTGTTTCCCCCTCCTTACGTAAGACCAAACATATATATATTATCATATTAGCATTATATATCATATTGGCATCATATAGTTCACTTTCCTGCCGGTATCTCTTGACCTCCTGCATTACCTCACCGGTCGCACTCCGAATAATTATTCTGTCCGCACTATCGGCAGCAACGGTTTGCGGGATGTGTAGTTGCGGAAAAACTAACTGCAACTCGTCCCTGCGACCCATCAGCTTAATAATCCTGTGAACTGATTTAGCATGCATGTCCGCTCATGTGAGCAGAAGTTCAGCAATTGGCATCCGTGACGTTTTCGAAATAATTTTTCCCGCACATCTCCGTAAACTTTTTCAATAGCAACCTGCCCTCGACGCCGGCTCCGTAACGTGGCCGAAGTGTCTTACGAAACTGCCCTTCTTCGACGACGCCCACCCGCATCGCGACTTCCACTATTATTTTTATTCGGCTCAAGACTTGCCACCTAGCTGATGTCCCTGCAGGTTCGCACCGCAAAAAAATGTTTTTGCCGCCGGAGACTTGTCTCACAACGGCATATGCAAAAATATCAAAAGCTGTTCTCATGACGACCACCGCTTGCCTCTAGCTGTTCTGCTGTGCCTAGGCTTGTCTCATTGAGGAGATATAATTTGCCCCTTGCGATACATAATCGCGTGACGTTATTTTCCTTTGGTTTGTTTGTCGTTATCTGTTTTACTGAAATACGTCTGTATGGTAAAGTTGGATTACCGCTGTGAAGTAGGGCTTCAAGATATTGCGAAATGGTGCCGGGGGGAGGGGTGGAGGTTTGTTGCTTGCGGTCACCTGTACAGGTTCCGTTCTTTCTAGTGACGCCACCAGAATCCGCCTTTTTCATTTTCCTGTACTGCTACCTCGCGTACAACGCTGGAAGCTCACTGGTAGGGTACTGCGCGCCCAACCCGGCCGGACTGAGTGCCGCTCCGGAGCACGTTTTGATGGAATCTGTCGACGATGGCGTGTCCTAGGCAGCACCTGGTACCTGGAGAATTTCTAGGATTGACTGATGGCTGGGTGCGAAGTCCAAGGCAGGCTGCAGTGCCCACCGAAGAGCAAATTCTTCAGTATCTCCGATCATCCGGCATGCGATGCGAACACCAGCTGAGCAAGGGCCGCCGCTTCAGAGATGAAGGCTACATGCGGAACATAATGTTCAATGAAATATCCCCGAACAGTGAGGTTGGCGTTTTCCGCTGTATATGCCTGCCATTCATGAAAGGTGGATACTACATCGTGCACGCCGTAGTACAGAAAATGACTGAGGACAACAGTTTTCACAAGCAATCGTTGTGCTCAAGCGCTGCAGAATAGCTACACGAGCTATAAAAGCACAAGCGTACTCGCAACAAAGCAGCTCTGCTAGTATTTCACTGTATTTTCCCACAGCACACCGCTGCATAGGTTAAACAAGCATGCGCGTCCAGAAAGACGAGCGCGAGAGGCGCACATTGATCCATTCCGGTAATACCACGCAGAGCTCTTCATCATGGATATGATTCGAACACACGTATAACGCACCTTCTTCTTCTGCCTCTTAATACATGGCGCACACCTACACGGCGGGATTGGCCAGGGTGTAGTGGCATAAACAAGAAAATTTCCATAGGAGATGACAAAATTTTAGCACCTAGCGTGAATGCTCTCGTAGCTTCTTTTTCGTCGGCCGCTCCATCGCGCTTTGAAAGCGGCTCACAGCGCTTGCCCATTCGGCCTTCTTGCTTGAGAAAGCAAAAACGTCGGAACGAAGTCTGGGTGTTTGCGGTGACATTCGAGGCCTTCCTGCCCATGAATAAAACACTTCGTGATAGACTGCACACGCATTTAAACACAGTACCTCGCCGGTATCTGTGCCAAAGTGATTCCCGCACAGTCTTGACGTGCTTGACGGTGCCCAAGGGCGGCCACGATTGTCGAGCCGGCGAACTGCTTTTATCCACGCTTCGCGTCGAAGGCTGTCCCGGGAAGCGCTCGGAAAGCGAAAAAATCCGAGTTTGCTTCCCTTTACATATTGGGCATTGCAGCCGTATGCGACATAATTCGTAGGTATCGCCAAAAGCGTCGCGCTGAACGCCCGACGGCTGCAGCAACGCACCCCGCGTAGGAAGCCGGTTTGTTTACACTTCCACGGCCGGTCTCGAGTGGAGCGCGCGACCCTTCCAATATGTTTCGCGACACCGCCGCCAGGGGATGGGCGCATGCGCAGTCGCGTCGTGAAAAAGGCGGATGGACGATAAGATCTAATGACTCCCGTATAGTACAGTAAAGGTTTGCCGGTGGTGTTGGTCCGGTGATTTCCAGAAACTGGATGCACCGCTTGAAGGCTTCTCGATGATGACTTGCAGGCGAAGCGATTTAGTGAGAAACGAACTTTTATACCGGCTATTTACAGATGGGTACAAACAAAAGTCAGTATACGGCCACAGCTATCCGCGGCCGGCCTAGCCGACCACCTGCACAGAGGTGAGGGACACCGCGTCCCAGCAGTCAAACTGGCGCGCCTCTCACCAGCTCTCAACGGTCACTCCCTCCGCACTCGGCCAGACCGAGCGCCTGCCAGCTAGGAGTCGCTAGAGACCAAAGCCCACGGGCGCGGCTCCCTTCACGGGTACACCCCGAAGATGCTCGCGCCCCTTTCCACACGTAAAAATAAACTGCTAACTGCGGCTCATCAGTTTTGACGAATATGAAAGCTCAGAACTGATGTCAGCGTTTTCCCTTACCCACGAGTTGCTCCCTAGGTGGTCTCGCAATCCTTCGCAAAGGGGACAGGGGTCCAAGGTCGAGGCCGGCAGTTAGCCCCGCCGTCCGGGGCGGCGAAGGAAACCGCAAGGACGAATGGGGAGACTAACCAAAAAGGCATGAGTCCCCTTCTAACGGCGTGCACCAAAGCAAAACAAAATAAAACAAAACCGGACGCGCAGCCTAGGCCACTGCCCTCTCGCGGAATATTCGCAACACATGTACAAAAAGATGCGACAGCGCACCGAACCCTACAAGTACCCTATCGCATCCTTTGTCTTGCCCCGTTAAGTCGCCGTGGTGGCTCAGTGGTTATGGCGCTCGGCTGCTGAGCCGAAAGGCGCGGGTTGGATCCCAGCCGCGGTGGTCGAATTTCGATGGCGGCGAAATTGTAGAGGCCCGCGTACTATGCGTTGTCAGTGCACGTTAAAGAACGCCATTTGGTCGAAATTTCCGGAGCCCTCCACTTGGACGTCCCTCATAGCCTGAGTCATTTTGGGACGTTCAACCTCGCAAGTCACAAATGTTGCCATGTTATTTCAGTTAATTCCTGTGTACTTTCACCTAGCCTGCTTTGGTCATAGTCTTCCACTTACCAAAAGGCTTCATTTTCTGTTGAACACTACTAAAGGACCCTTGACCACCAACACACGTCGCCTTGTAATTCTGAACGCTGGTACCTATATAATACGTGACGGGCGGTTTGGTGTGCTTAGCCCAAAGGTGATTTAAGTGGCTTAGCATTCCGGTTTTGCTTCATCCCGGGCAAAAGAACACACACCAAATTCTTGACGTTTTAGATTCCGCTAAAACAAGTATATCAGTCAAGACAAATCGTAATAGAAGTGGAAGGAACTGATTTGAAGAAAATTATGTTTTTCTACAAATATCATGCTCCAAATATAAGAAACCGCCCTAATATGGGCATCTTTAGAAAATTTCAGTTGACGAACCATTACTTGCTCCAAATGTTTGTCACCCCGTGTAATGAGATATTCAGACACCCTGTAGTGCTCCAAAAGAAAGACCATCGAAGAAACAATGTTAGAACAGAATCAAAGCACTTAAGACGCGGAATATTTCCAAATCTCCGCCACATTAAAAGTGAATGCGGAGTCTAAATTTTCCGACAGAACATTTTTGCTATGTTGTCTGCAACTTTCTTACTGCTTTGTTTGCATTAAACTTGAAAAAAACCCACTGACATTCCAGTTATTTTAATTGAAAATATATCGATTTATACGTAAACGGCAAAATAAATGCTAGAAAACGCTGCGTGTGCAAAGGCGGATGACAAAGTAAATGTAACCAAATGGTGAACCCACTAATTAAGTTTCAAACATAGAGAAAATTGCAAAACTAATGTTACAATTTTCGTAACGAGCGGGTATCATGGGACCTCCTGAGCTCTTAAAGCTGTGCAGATTGTGCAAGGTGCCAAGCGACAGCCTCGTCTTCTAAATCTCGATGATGACACCCTCCTTTTAGCGACAAAGCAGCACCTCCAGCGCCGGACACGCGCTCTCATTCCTGTCTGTGTGGTAACCCTCCCCCTTATCTTATCTGCGCAGAGCAGGTTCCTGTTGGGATGACCCGGATCAGGGTTGCCCTCAATCATGCCGTAATAGGAAACTGGTCTCAACTTCTAGTGTTTTATCTCCGCCCCAGGTGTCTAATGTGCATATATCGCAATACTGAGGCCTACAGCCACACCTCCTGTTGCTTTGCCCGGGGCTGCAGCCAACGAGAATCCGTGGATTTCTTTTAATCGAAAACCACGGCACCCTCTCCCCTGTTTCCAGGTGAGAGATGTACGAAAATTCTAACTCTAATGCAGAAAGCACCACTGACTGCGAAGTTTGATGTCGTACCCTTTTGCATGCTACATTTGAGTAGCTATTTCACCCTGCCATTCAATTCATCTTCTGGTCTCGCGAAGGCCACAACCCACTTTTCTTTTCTCTCCTTCTTTTACCACCTCTCCTTTCAGGCTACTCTAATATGTCATCTTTTACACTGGCAAAATTCATTCGTGTACCTCCAGCTGTTTTTTTTTCCACAGCGGTTACGAAAATTGCAAACTGGGGAGGGCGACGGCGAATGCCATTCGTATATTAAACAAGAAAGGAGGACCCAGAGAACTTGTTCTGCTTGTTTTGGCACCAGCTCACCAGAATCTTAGGGGAAACGAAGAGGCTCATTTGGTGGACCGAGGTCTCACGGTCGACCCCTGGAACCTCCTAAGTCACCAAAACTATAAACAGCAGAGAGGATATGCGCGCGTGCCAGGAAATCACACTATACTACACACTAAATTGACAAACTTATCCGACAGCGGACAGAACGCTCAACAAAAGAGAGGAGGTAATACGGAGAAAATAACAGAAAGGGGATTTACCTACTCAGTAAACTACAGCAAGTGGCATACTGAAGTGAACATTTTGCGACTATGCAGACACTTAGGTGCACTTGGTGTGGATGTGTCCGACTAAGCACGATAGCCCGCGCACTTTAGAATCCTGGGAGGATTGGCTCTTCAGCTCAGGCCCTAACGTCCAGCGTGACATCATCGGTCGAGCTCTTGATGCTGTTGTGTCCGAAGGGATTCCGTCTGAAGGCTAGGGGTGGTGGACTTTTCTCCTGGCATTCATTGGCTGGTGTTTCAATAACGTTGTTTCTCTGTCTCTCTCCACAGCTACTAGACCAGCGGAGGGTACAATATTAGCCAATGCAAAGAAAAAAACACCAAACTCTTTTTTTTTATCCTCTACTTCCTTTGAATATTAGTCGGCATTCTTTTCCCTCTGCCCTCCTAGCCAGGAGAAGCGACGACGCCCAGCATTCTTCCACGCAGACAGCTGCACGGCCACGAACACTCTAGCCCATCTCAGCTCATCTCGACACATCTGTCGATGAGAAAGAAAGCAGTACTTAACAACGCAGGGGTTAGGTGTGGAAATTCTATTTCCCTACTTCTTACATGTTGTGTGCACTCTCCCATTTTTGTGAGGCACCCACTCCCCTTTCCTGATTTTCGTATTCATGTTTATTTATTGGTTTGTAATTGTTATTTTTTTGTTTCTATTAACTTATTTCCGTATTGTGTATCCGCTTACTGCACACCTCTTCTCTGTCCAACCGCTAAAAAAAGGGGGAAGACCTGTTAAGACAAGTCACCCTTGAAAAATATCGGTCCTCCGATCGAAACATCCAGTCAAAACGAATTTGGTTTGAAGAAGTTGATACTACGCTATATATTATTTTGAAGCAGTGAAGCGCGTCAATTTCTCGTACCCTATATCCCTATATATATATATATATATATATATATATATATATATATTGACACGTGTACTTATATTTATTGGGCGACCACGTTTCGCCGCCTAACAAGTGTTATCGCACAGCGCGGGACGCTCCTGCATCTATCCGAAGTTTCTGGCAAGTCAGAGATGCTTCTATTCGCTGTCTGTTGTAGCCGAACCTCATGTTATCTGATTTCATCGCCTGACGCGAATGGTGTAGAACTTTGTGGAAGGCACGCGGGTCCCAACGATTAGCCTTTAACATTCGACGACTGCTATATAGCAGCCGACGCGCTTGACCCGCGGATCAGATTTTCGACAATCGCCGACCGTATTCGCCGCTACCGTTGTGCTGCAAGTGTAGCCTCTTTTGTGGGCACAGGTTCGCCCAATAAAAGTTAGTTTTGTCTTTCACAGTATTGCTACTGTGTTCTTCAACGTCACCACCACGTGACAATATGAGGCAGCCAAGAGTCACCGAAACCAAGGTGCATAAGGGAATGTTTCTATTTTTTTAAATTTGTAGTGCTGATTCAATGATAGAATAATACTTCGAATAAGCTGTCGCTTAAACAAGATTCCTTATAAAGTAGCAGAAAAACAGTCACGCTGCTGCTGGGATCCGAACCCACGACCTACGAATATCGCGTCCGGTGCTCCACGAACTGAGCTACGGTGAAGGCTGTCCAATGCGCTGTTCGCTTGGGTATTTATGTTGTTTTCCTTCATATGTTTGTCAAACAAAGGAGCCTCTGATTTGCTTTTATATATATATATATATATATATATATATATATATATATATATATATATATATATATATATATATATATATAGCATGCAGTGGTTTCATATTCGTTGACATTACAAGAAATAAATAAATACAAATGCTATTCCGTGTTATAGGAATATATCGTGCACTTGCAGGAAGGCACGGTGTTTATTCGGTTCAATAAAATACACCATTCACGCCGCCACTGATATTTACAAGGTCACTGGAAAGAAGGGTATGGTCACAGCAGGTTCATTTGCCAATGCTTTAGTTTATTCCTGAAGAGGCAGCTTTCAATTTATGAATTAGGAACGATTCGATGCCCTCTCGGTCGTAGTATGATTGAAATTCAGATGTCTGCAGCCCGTCATGTTGCACTCCATGCCCCATACACTAATGACGAGAACGGTGTTGTAGGAGCCTATACAAATAATTATCAGCCTATCCGATTCTGCAGGCTTTTTCAGTAAAGTTATTCTCTCTCCCAAGAAAATAAATCCGTGTTTGACGACATTAACAAGGCGCATCTTTGTAAAACACTGATGACAACAATATATCGTCCACCGTAGTTATAACGAAATAAGTTGCAGCATTTCTTTGAGTTTCATGCATTTTTGTGCCGATGAAGGCTGTTTTGTGCCTGAAGCACGGAATCATAGATTGCTGGAAAATAGAGAACAGTAGACACAACTAGCGACAAAAAGCTAAATATTGCTAAATAAGTGATCTATAAGTCGACTTTTTTTAATACCAGCAAAGCATATTTCCGCAAAGCTTTGAAATGTGGCTCTGCTACTCATTGCCGCTATATTTTAAGATTACTTTTAGAATGATAGAAGAGAGTATCAAACAATGTGCGGATGAAAAAAGTCTCACCTCGTCCTACAGTCGCTGGCATCCTTAGCGCAGTATATGGTGTTTTGGAAGTATATCGCCCCCTGGTAGCACTCGCATATTGTGCTGGGGATATTGCACACGTCCTCTCCCTTGGGGCATTTGCATCCTGCACATTTTGTGTCTCTAGCGACAGCAGTTCTGCAGTATGGAAAGCAATTAGATACTTCAGAACACATGTTAATTCAGAAAACAGTGGAAAATCAGATTTATTTGGAAGGTAAATAAGTTAACGGTGTGCCGCGTCATGAAGTGTTTCATTGAGATTGGCTGAGTATATGTCACAGATAGCATTCCAGTGCTTCGATAGAATAGTCGGAAAATTTACTTTCGGGCTAGCCGTCATTGAAAACATTTGCTTAATATACCACCAAGAATAAACAAGACGAGGGAAAAAATTAATGTAAATTTAGGCAGATTTTCGTGTTCCATATCTTGAAACCATATATAGGCATCAGCGACGACGCAGTTAAGGGCTTCGGAATAATTTAGATCACGTGGGGTTCAGTAAAGCGCCCCGAGCTGGCACAGGACTCAGAAGTTCTGAGCGGTGCGCGAAATTTTCGAATTTTAATAGCTAGGAAAATACCTCCCATTCAAATCATCGAGCGACTAAGATATTGCTTGTTCAAACCTATTAGAAACGTTTTTATTGTACCGTCAGGTTTTGGAACCTCTGGAACATACGAGTCTAATACGATCGTGCGTAATTTTGATGACGAGCGTTTAAAAACCCGAGCCCACCCAGGTGCCGCACCGTGCGCGAGGCTCTATCTATTCTAGTGCTGGGGCTCACAATGCTCGTATAGGGCCTTCAGGTTTTGAAGGTGTGGGTACGACTCCGGCCGGATCCGCAGTGGCTAAAGTTAAATTTCTGCTTTCTGTGCATTAAAGAAGAAACATACAAGCCAAAACAAGACGAGCACACAAGGAGAGAACAACACAGGACAACGGCTGTGTGTTCTTGTGTATTCGTCTTTTTTTGCCTGGTAAATTTCTTCTTTAACATGCCATACCAACGGGCCCACCGTTCTGCCTTGCCCCTGTACGTTAGGCCACAAAACTGATATGCTGTCCTTGACCTTGAAAGGTCATATCGCATTGCCGCATTTAAGTTCTTCGCTTTTTCGAAGTTGTTTAGTTAGCAAAAATATTCTCCTTATAATGAATTTTTCAACAATTTCTAATTTCGCTTCAATTCGGTCACGCGGGTGCGCAAGTATTCCTCCCCTTAATTTTAGATATATCATTTTTATTCAATTTTGAGACATAGGTGCAACATTCTTACTGGATTCATTTTGAAAATACGGTATTCGCACAGTCATTTTTTTTTGCAATAAACATCGATGAAAACACGGCCACCACATTCGGGATCGCGCCCACGGGGAGAAACGAATGACCTCCTTTCTCTGCACTGTTCTAAATAGCGCCCTAAAGACGAATCATAAACTCGTGTAATAAAAATGGTTTTGAAAGACACTGAAAAATTGCTTTATAAACATTGAACAAAATAATGCAGGACGCATTTGATGATCACTCTAAGTGATATATAGCTCAGCCATAAGATCTTAGAAAGAGATGTCACGAGTATGTATGAATTATTTCACGAAAAAGAGCACGTGATTTTCACAAGTTATCAACTCTGCTAGGAGTACCTCCAAGCGATAAACGTTCGGTACGCAATAAAAGCTTTTGAGCAGTATTAGTCGCCACTGCCCGTGGTTTAAAACACTGACCAATCGCAGTCGTTACCGGTGAAATCAAATTGATGGAAATAATGTTCCCGATTCGAAAGCAATGGAGACAGAAGGGATGCCGAATATTACTGAATTTTAATATCCATGCTCCAGTGCGGACCCTCGTGTATAGGCATTGTGGTCGTCCTGGTATCGACTGTTTGGCACAGCAAAAACAAACAGTTTACTAAGGCGTTTCTTTCTGGCCATTTTCGATCCCTTATAAGCTGCCAATATTGTAGGCCATATGTGAAGCTCACCAAGGTTCTTTTTCAGGGAGGTCGCTCTTCGTAGAGTATAGATAGACCAGTATCTTTACATTGCATGTCAAGCAAAGTTCCACAGGCATAGTGCTGGGCCCCATTCTCTCCAACCTTGCTCTCGAGCCGGTCTGGTAAACTCACTGCTATAACCTGTATAGGCCTATAAGTTGGACATCAAGTGTGACTCGTCGGCATGTTCTTAAGAGATTTCAGAGAGCGGGTTCACTATTAACCTCTTGACACCTAGTGCACACGCTTTATATTTGTACAAGATGCTGTTCTCTAGATGCGTTTACACAAAAGCAAGCCACTTTACTCCACATGTACAAATAATGAAGGTGCTAGCTACGAAAGAAATCGTCGCTTCGTTGGAACGATAAATCATGGATCGAAGTCTGTCGTTCAGTTGCAATCTCTCTAACCTAAAAGAGAATGGCCACGATTGTCCACGTTCGCTTCTTTCATAAAAGTCACGAGGTGCGCCACTACGACTGATGCGACAAATGTGCGATTCACTAGCCCTGAATCTTGTGCGCTAGATAATTCACAAAGTGAGTAACAATAGAAAGACAAACATTCGTATTCTCCAGAATGGGCAAGAGCAAGCTGTCTGTACTACCTCGATAGAAAGAAACGCGAACAACCCGGCACCAATACGCTCCGCTGTTTCAATTTCTTTTCACCCTGCTTTTTCTTGGGTGATAGCGAAAAGACCCTAGTATCGTCCATGATGCATTCTAGGACGACTTTAACGTCTTTTCATACCACCCAGGTAAATGCGCGATGAAGATAAATTCTGACAGCGGAGCATGTTGGCGCCGGGTTGTTCGCGTTTCTTTCCATCGAGGTAGTACGTGCCCTTGCCTGCCGATATGGGCTCTACCGAAGCAACTGCTATCATCCGGAATCATCCATTTACGTCATACACTGGTGCTGGTACAATTACAGCACCAATTCGGCCCCCCTCAATCAGGTCCACTTAGAGTCTCGCAACTCTTCGTGTTACATGCCACAGCCTGCATTGGCTAAAACCGCTAATGCTTATCTGCGCTTGCAACTTACTCCAGCCACAAGACCTTCGTCAATCTAACGGAGTGTGCATCAACCTTGACTGCGACTCTACCTGTCTATAAGAGGCATTAGAAAGTAAGCCCGTGTGCCTTCGAGTGCTCTCAGACCAGTAAACTTAGACCATCCGCTTACTATCCACAGTCCCCGAAAACATGTCTACACAAACGGCTACATTATATCCACGAATTATGCATGATCTGTGGTCATCCAAGCAACGTATACATTGAAGACCATGAAGGCAACAAGCACGCCTCTTCGGCGGTTGGAAAACCTGCTCCCCTTCGGGTGCCGTTTGATTATAACATTATAGAAAACCCACTATTTGCCGGTTTTTCGTTGTCCTAAAGACATCTTACAAACTCTGGAAGCTACACTCTGCTGCTGATCGCATGGGCAACCCGTTTCTAGATTATGAGAAGTTTCTCGTCGGGCAATACGCAGTCTTCACAATATACGTTTTAAATGGCTACCAGGAGACTGCGGCATCAGGAAAAAAGAAATGCCGACCAATCAGCCATCAGTAACGAAGTTCTTGTGACTATTACTATATTAAGGTTTTACGCAGCCGGTAGGTTTCGCAGGATGGTGCTGGAGCTCATACGCGCCACGTAAATTGGGGGTGATGTTTTCAGCTCCTTCCTGGTTCTGAACTGGGCCTATGTTTTGAACCTAACTTACAGCGATGCGAGGAAAACTTGTTCTGCTGTCTATGGCTCTGTGCTGCTTTAAGCAAAGCAATATTCACTTAATGTTGCCATGACCAACAGCCCTGCTTGTGATGCAAGTGGACGTGAGGCGAGAATCGATTCTGTGCTCTATACGATCCCCCTTTTCAGGAAGGAGAGATACACCTAGTGCTGGAACTCTAGACTGCCTCGACTCTCACTCTCTCATAGATGGTAAGATATCCAGAATACGGGAAAAGCAATCGACGCTCGTAATGATCTGCAAAGCATTGTTTCGTTATTTGAAGGCGTTTTGCTTGCGTGGCATATTAGTATTGCATTCCGCATTCCTTGCAACTTTCATTTTTAAATCCCGTCACCCTTCTGCAGTAGTGCAGAGTAGCTATCCGGAACACCACTCTGGTTTGCTCCCTGCCTTTCATATTTTCGCTCTTTCTATTTCTGCAGCATTTACTTTTGCCTGTCAGCATTCATTGCGCAGAACGCGTAGTGCTTGTTGGGCTATAAATGTTGACCTTGAGTACGAAGTAGCTCGAAGACTCACATCGCGAATCTCTTAGTACGAAGCACCACTGTGGAGGTTCAGTGTCTAGCAAAATTGTCTCTTGCCTATGTATGCCCGCCGACCAAATACATAATCACCGACTCGCGAGGGGCTTCTCGAAACGTCGAGCAAGGGTGGGCTACTCCCCTGGCTTATCGCATCTATCAAAATTGTAGCCGAGACTCCGATCCTGCGCACCGATCTATTATTTGGGCTCCAGGTCACCAAGGCCTCCACGGAAACGAAGCAGCCGACGCCGCCGCCCGCGCGCTCTCTCTCCGGGCGTTTCCCTCGGGACCCGACGATGACCAGGACTCTGATTTCAATCCGGTTTACACTTTTAAGGAAATATGCGATTACTACAAATCCACCCACCAAACTCTTACCACTCCTTGCAAAGGGCTGGGGAAGGCCAACGAGCGGGTACTCCTGCGCCTGCTCACTAACACGATGCTGTGCCCGGCAACTCTCAAGCATTTCAATCCTCAATTCGACGGGCGGTGCTCACACTGTGGGGAGGTGTCGGACACCTACCACATGGTGTGGGCCTGCTAGCAGAACCCATCCCTACCCCCTATCCCAAACCCCACCCGAGAGGACTGGGAGGCGACCCTGTCCGGCTGCTGCACCCTCCAGGCCCAAAGGGCCTTAACGCAGCGTGCCCGGGCTGCGGCAACCGCCAATGGGGTGCCTGACTAGGCATCCCCACCTAGTGGTTGTAAGGGCGTGACCCTTCAGGTCACGGACCCCAACACCTCTCTCTATAATTAATAAATGTTTTTACCACCACCACCACCCACTCAGACCATAGCAAGAAAAATTCACATTATTACCACGACTGGTCGTCGACCCCGCAACGGCGTGAAAAGATTAGCTTGAAAGGGCGCAGCGAGACCCCATTAGGCAGTTTTTCCCCCGAAGTTTTTCTTTATTGCATGGAAATCATCTTGCTGGGCTGCCAAATGTTTCTGTAAACACATGCTAGTCTGCAATGCAGACGCACATTCTCATGCCTTCGTACTCTGCACTCCTCCTGCACATCAAAGCTGCGGGAGACATACACATTCATCAAGCACCAGCAACCATTCAGGCTGTGCAGCATACCCCCTCCCCCCCCCCCCTCCACAAAGCGCAATGTCAGTTTAACAAAGGCTTAGATGAACGAGGTGGTTGCTGTTGTATATCCATCATTCGGCTCTTCCACAGGCTAAAAAGGCTACCGAACACGATTCGCGCTAAACTGTACCACACCCGTCCGCTGTGGTTTGCAGAGCGTCGCCTTCATCAACTTTCATTTCCTCCGTACAGCGGCACTGCCCGCGGATTGTATTTTTCTACGTAGCACAAATCGGTGCTTTCGTACTGACTATAATGTAGTGGACATTCTGTGTGGATTTTTTCTTTCCCTACTCTTCTAAACTCACGAGCTTTCTTAGTCTGCCGGCCATGTATCTAGTGTAGGCTGGCCGTCGGTCGCCAAACAGGTACCCATGGCTGAGGTTTCACGTGTCATGAGCTTCCGCGCTTTGTTGGTACCACACGAGGCTCTTATGATCTAAAACACTGGGCTACGAAGACAGTTACTAGGCAAGTGACGTCATAAGCCATCGTTAAGAACGTAGTCTCGCATTGGACGCGTCCGAACAGGGCGACAGGAACTAGTGTTGAGGCGTGTAGCGGAACAGCTGCAGTGCGACATCACCGCTGTTGGTTGCCTATTCACGAACTTGGTGGGTTCGTTGAAAGGCGTTATACTTTTACAGGCTTCTATTATGCTATAAATACTCTTCACAACAACGTGACAATCTCTTTATTGTACTTGGACAACTGAAAGAAAATAAGAGCTGCCGTAACACTAGATACAAAGAAACTTGGATCACTCCAACACCAAGAACTTACTCTATGAACCAGTCCTTAAGTTACAACCTTCCCCTCTTGCTAAACAAACTAATCCATGACAATTTTGATATTACCAGAAATTCAAAACACAATATCCGTGACTACTGCCGAGACAATTTCAATCTGTGAAATTGTGTTTTTGTATATTTTAGTGATGTAAAACATTTGCTTTGAGTACATGTGTGTATTGCGACTTTCGTTTTGCATGTGTGTTCGCGCTTCGCGTAAATGTGGAATTGCATCGGATATCCATGACATTACTAATTGATGTAAATGATGTGACCCTCGCCTTCCTTCTGTACTGCCACTGTCTCAAGGAGTCGGGACCTCCAGTCAAGCTGTTACCACAGCTTTTAGTCCCGGCTCCTCCTTTGTAAGAAAGGAAAATAAACTTGAACTTGAACTTGACTTGAACTCTCATTGATTCTTAATCAGTTTACAACTTGATTGCTGATCATATGAACTCTGCAGTGAGGGCTAAAAATTCTTAGAATATGTGGGTAAATATCCTTCGGGTTCCAGCTTTGTTCCTATATCATCTTTTGAGGATACTCAGGGATTACATTTTCCTCATTCGGCATGCTCTCATCAGATGGCCGAACTAGTATGTGTGCGCAGAACGTTACTCCTTAGACAGCGGTATACTAAGCGTCGCTCGCCATTTCGAATAAACATGCACCAAACAATTTGAACACTTCTTCCTGACATGGGAGACACAAGGTCGGTTTCTTGTTTCCAATTTTACGCAACTGTAGCGCTTTAATTTGGAAGCATCGTATTATTAACCATTTGAAATTGGTACGCTTAATAAGGGGATAGCGTCAGCATTCCGGTTGCGGAAAAACACGGGTCCCGTCGGTGCGACAATAATATGGAGCGGTCTTGGGGACCATGACGTGAGCCCATGACGTGAGACATTCGCACAAGTAGATCATTTATCTAGAGGATTGAGGTATGGGTGTCACATGGTGTATCAGGTCATGCACAGGATCACGATCACGGACTCTGAGGTAAATAATGTTGTATAAACTGCGACTGTGATGTCGCAGTTTGCCATAGTTGTAACTCAGCAAGCTTAGGCAATGTATTTTCATATTAAAGAAAATTCCTTGGCCAATAAAGATATTCACTCATCAAGAGGAGGAATAGAACTTAGGAGCCGTGCTGGGAGTCGAGCGCGCTACCTTACGCTACGGAAGAGCTACCTTTCTACGACAGAGAAGAGCGCCTTGCACCTGGCGAGTCGCCATCCACGTCACCTAGGCGGAGCCGTGGAAATTTCCCTCCTACTCAGCGTCGCGCCGTATTACGGTACACATCACTGATGTAGGACCCACCGGCGTGACGCTGAGCTTGCTCATCGGCATTCCCTTGGCGCTCATTGAAGACGCTCTGGGCTAAGCACAACAAGAACGAAGTCAAAGGCAATGAAATGCAACGCAAACTTTGTCAAGGGGTTCTGAAACCTTTCGCTCTAATCTCTGCTGAGGTTATTTTAGGTGTTGACTGAGTATTCTGGACGCAAAAACAGTGATTTGCACAAGTAAGAAGGCAGCATAAACATAGCACAATCAGCATTTATTCGGAGAGGGGTGGTCGCTAGCACACAGGAGGGAACCGTTATCTACAGTTAGGAAAGCGATAGTTGGCGACGACCACTGCACCAATTCGAGAAGTTGACATTGAGCAAAATTGGTGCCGATTCTTGCACATCTTCGTTGCGCAGAGATAATGCAAGATATATAAGGGGGCTTGTGGACATATATCTTGCGTTTTACAGACACTACATAGCTGACTAAATGTAATGTTGTCACACTAAGTATAAGAGCATGATTCTGAGTGAACGGAGGTTAGCACTGTATTGTGTAGCATTACTCATCTGTTATAAAGGCACTGCTGATACAAAAAAAATGCGAGAAGACATTGCTTGTTTCCACGGGTAAATCTTACCTGTTCTCTTAATGGGATTTTTAACACGTTTGAATGACGTTTTTTTGAGTCTTAATAAATTTCCCAATAGTAGCGACGACCAATCAAGGACAGTCAGATGAAAGTTTGAGTAGTGGCAATGAGTAGACGAGAATCTGTGGCACTGCTTGAGAGCTAAGAGCTGGCATCTGCTTACATATCATCATTAGCCTGACTACACTCACTGCAGGCAAAGGCCTCTCTCATGTCGCTCCAATTAACCCTGTTTTTTGGCAGCTGCGACCACCCTATGCCTGCAAACTTCCCGATCTCATCCGCCCACCTAACCTTCTGCCGCCACCTGCTACACTTGCCTTCTCTTGGAGTCCACTCCGTTACCCTTAAGGAGCAGCGGTTATCTAGCCTTCGCATTGCATGCCCTGCCCTACCCCATTTCTTCCTCTTGACTTTGACTAGTATGTCATTAACCCTCGTTTTTTTCCTCACCCACTCTGTCCGCTTCCGATCTCTTAACGTTACACTTATAATTTTCCTTTCCATGACTCGCTGTGTTGTCCTAGCCTCCACGGATCTGCCCTGAAAGTGAGTACCGGTAAGATACATTTGTTGTACACTTTTCTCTTGAGGGATATAGGTAACCTGCTATTCATGATCAGAGAGAACCTGCCATATACGCTCCACCCCAATCTTATCCTTCTAGTTATTTCTCTCTCATGATCCGGATCAGCTGTCACTACGTGCCTTGAGTCCTTTACCACTTCCAGCACCTCGCTGCCGATTATCAACTACCGTTCCTTTGCTTGACTGTTGAACATTAATTTGCTTTCTGCATGTTAATTTTTGCACCCACCGTTCTGTGTTTAACTCATTGATCATGGTTGGCAGTTCATCTCCTGAGTGACACAGCAAGGCAATGTCATCAGCGAATCGCAGATTATTTAGGTATTCGCTATTAACTCTTATCTCCAATTCTTCCCAATTCAGGCCTCGGAATACGTCATGTAAAAAAAAATTGGCGGTGGTTTAGCTCTGCTTGAAGCTGGAGTGACGCGATAGCTAAAGCTGGTCGAGTGGAACTTGCTCAGTTTAATTGCAAAGTCAGTCTTTCTCCACTCCGTTTCGCTGGGCGTTCCTTCTTCATCGTCATCCCACTTGACACGGCGCATCCGCACAGCTGTGGCAGCTCGGTTTCGCCGGCGCAGCACCTGCTTCGCACCACGTGTTTGGTCACGTGACCAACCAGGTGACGAACCACGTGATCAGCCACAGCGCCGCGCCGCCGGCAGCTGCTCCTCACCACGTGACCAGCCACGTGAGAGCGTGGCGGCGCAGCCAAGGCGTGGCGGTGAAGCCACAGCGTGGCTGCTGCGCCACGCTGAAGCCTCGAAGTGTTGCCATAATGTAGCTATCCCTACAAAACGCGATGAAAAGCATTGGCGAGATCGTGTATCCTTGCCTAACGCCCTTCCTTATTGGAATTTTATCGCTGCCTTTATGGAGGACATTGGTAGGTGCGCAGTTCCTACATATATCTTCCAGTATTTTGACATAAGGCTTATCCACACCCTTGTCACGCATCGCCTGTATGACTGCTGAGGTTTCCACTGAGTCAAACGTTTTCTCGTAATCAATGAAGGCTAC
Organism: Amblyomma americanum; assembly: GCA_030143305.2. Lineage (NCBI taxonomy): Eukaryota > Metazoa > Arthropoda > Arachnida > Ixodida > Ixodidae > Amblyomma > Amblyomma americanum. The sequence goes on along the minus strand of JARKHS020027333.1, from coordinate 159,345 downwards.
ATAGAGGAGTTGGTTATATTTTGCGCATTTCTCTGTCACCTGATTGAAAGTGTGAATATGATATATTTTGAAAAATTCTTTATGAAAGCCTGCCTGATCATTTGGTTGACTAAAGTTAACGTTTCCCTCACTCTATTAGCGATTACCTTAGTAAATACCTTGTAGGCAACGGACAGTATGCTGATCGGCCTGTAATTTTTCAACTTTTTGGCGTCTCCTTTCTAAAGAATTAAGATTATCTTTGTGTTCTTCCGAGCTTCTAGTACGGTCGAGGTCATAAGTAATTGGGTATACAGGGTGGCTAGTTTTTATAGCTGAATGCCTTCTCCGTTATTCAACAGATCTGCTGTTACCTGATCCTCACCAGCTGCTTCTCCCCTTTGCATTGCTCCCTAAAGCTTTCTTTAGTTTCTCTTTCGCTATTGGCGGGATGACGCATTGCTGTGCCTTACTGTCTCCATCATTAACGTTCTGATATCATTGGATACTGCATAGATTTGTGTAGAACCCTTCGGCAACTTTAACTATCTTATCCATATTGCTAGCGACATTGCCCTCCTTGTCTCTTAACGCATACATCTCGTTTTTACCTATGCGTTGTTTCCTCTTCGCCGATTTTAGGCTACCTCCGTTCTTTAGAGCGTGCTCGATTCTCTTCATTGCAAACGTACTTATGTCGGCTACCCTTGAGCTTATTTATTAACATCAATAGCCCTGGTAGTTCTATCCTGTCTGTAGCGTTACACGCCCTTACGCTTTGACGTTTCTTAATCAGATCTTTTGTTTTCTGAGATAGCTTGCTGGTATCCTGTCGAACCGTCCTACCGCCTACTTGTACTGCGCACTCCGTAATTATAGCTGCCAGATTATAGTTCAGTGTATGAACATTAACATCGTCTTCCACAGTTAAAGCTGAATATCCGTTCTGCAGCGATATCCTGAATTCCTCTATCTCTCTCTATCTTCCTCTTACCGCTAGCTCGTTAATGGTCTTCCTCTTCACTAGCTTCTTCCGTTCCCTCTTAAAATCTAAGCTAATTCGAGACCTTACCATTCTGTGGTCGCTACAACGTACCTTTCAGAGGGCGTCCAAATCCTGAATTATGCCAGGTTGAGCGCATAGTATGAAGTCGATTTCATTTTTCGCCTCACCAACTCGCCTCACGTCCACTCCCTGTTCTCTCGTGTGCTGGAGAAGGTGTTCTTGATCCGTAAATTATTTCTATCTGCGAACTCCACAAACAGGTCTCCCCTTCTACCAACGCCATAGTTGCCTACCGCCTAATCGCCATCCGGATTTTTGCCCAGCTTCGCATTGAAATCACCGATCACTACAGTGTACTGTGCTTTTATTTTTTTATTGATGATTTCACGTCTTCATAGAAGCTTTCGACGGTCTGGTCATCATGGCTGGATGTAGGCGCATAGGTCTGCACCACCTTCAGCTTGTACTTCTTAATAAGCCTAATTACGATAGCTGCTACCCTCTCGTTCATACTATAGATCTGCTCTAAGTTTCCAGCAATATCCTTCTTAATGAGGAATTCCACGCCTAGTTCTCCTCTATCCGCTAATCCACGATAGCACAGTATGTGCCCGCCATTTAGTACTGTATACGCCTCACCTGTCCTCCTAACTTCACTAAGCCCTATGACATCCTAAATGGGATGTCATAGGGCTTTAATGCCCGCTAGTTCCTCGAACAGCACTGCTAGGCTAGCCTCACTAGATGAGGTTCTAGTGTTAAAGTTGCCAGGTTAAAATTCCAATGGCGGCCTGCCCAGAGCCAGAGATTCTTAGCTCCTTCGGATGCCTCACAGGTCTGACCGCCGCCTCCATCAGTTGCTCCACCTCCGCTGGGGACGGAGGGCCAAGGTTTAATTGGTTTGTTCAGAGGAGGTTGTGGCCAAGTACTACATCAGGTTGGCCAAATCCTATTCTTGTGAGGAAGTGCGTTGTCGGTTCTGGTCACCGAGATCAGGCCGCATCTCACGCCTGCTTATGCAATTCCAGGTGTAGAATTGCGCGGCACCGGGATTCGAACCGCGGTCCTCTTGCACGCGAGGCGGACGCTCTACCTCTACGCCATTGCGTCATGCTGCTTACATATGCGACATACATAATCGAACTGGAGTGAAATGGTGTCAACGGTGAAAAGAATAAAATGAATGGATGAGATAAGAAAATCAAACATTTGTGCATAGAGAGCACATTGTAGTGATAACTAGAGTTACTATTTGCAGGCGTCTGATAGCATTTAATTAAATTAGGGCTTTGGTAATATTAGGGCTCAAAGCTGCAATACAATAGGCTTACCTTGCACGCAGGATTTCGTTCCTGGGAATATTTTCTGCCTGAAATCGTGCCGCGGAAAGGCAGAGAGACAAAAAAGCGATATAGCGGTATATCGATGTCATGGCTCTACTAAGGCAATAAGGACACCTCAGCGTTAGCGTTTCGAGCGGCGCACCCAACAAAAAATTAGCACAAGGAATAAGCATACAGTTTTTTGCTGTTCGCTGCATAGAGATCTGGCCCCAGAATACGTGCTTTCTTCCTCTTAGGCAGGCTTTACTGCCCTCTCTTTTGTTAAGCACTTGATTACTCTTATAATTTATTCTCCTAATAGCTTTAGCGGGTTTTCCTCAGTTTGTCTCTCTTAATTTGTTTTATTTTTATTTTCTTTAATATTAGTTTGATTATCACTATTTTATTCAAACCTTAATTTTAATTTAGACCCTCTAAAATTCGGATTCACTACCACAACCTGAAGATATAAATGACGCCTCAATTTTGCCAGCACAAATTATAATTTTTGCGTTGCGGCTTTCGAGGTAGGCGAGTTCGACTTACAGAACAGCGAAAATTAGTAAATAAATAACATTGAAACTTTAATTTCTGTCCTCTGTACACTTTTTCTTCATGCCACACTTATGCTACTCAGGGCTTGTTGGTGTACAGCTCGAATTGGTGCAGGCCATGCACTGGGCGATGAAACGTTGTCATATAATAACAACTTTGATTCATAAATCAACATTATTGAGTGGAAACAAAGTAGAGAAAATAAAATAGAAAGGAAATCAACAGAAATATCCTAAAAATGTGAGCGCTGTAAAAAACGAGAGACTAATATTTGAAGTAAGCGCAAATATGAAACTTCAAGTTACTACCTATACATTACACACAATCGATTCTAGTGAGCATGAAAGAGAAAGAAAAATTATTAGGAGCCAATAATAAAGCATTCAGTTCCTTCTATAAATCTGTTATTAACATTGATGTTTAAAAGTTGTTCTTTTATGTTATAAATACTATGCCCCCCGTAATACTTTGATTTAGTTTCCAGTAATTTGTTCAAAGTCGCGACTTGAAAAATCTAACTTTTAGTCCGAATGTTTTTCCTTTTTTCACCAGTTGTCTTATTCCATGGTGTTTTGTTGTCAGAATCACATTTTGATAAAACTTTTTTAAACTCAATACAATAAGATCGCTTATGATAGCATCTCTATGCCTTACCCAAGTTACGTGCAAGAGTTTTCCCAAGATGGTTAATTTTTCCCGAGTAACTGATTAACTGACATATATTGCTAGACACCCGATTCAGTACTCTGCAACGTCTCCTGGCATCATTGCCAAGGCATATCCGTAGGATGATCGGGCAAATATCAATCAAATACCAAGCAAATATCAAGTGTACTGAAACAACTGCGATGATAGCGATGAAGTATCCCTGTTATTGGTATAAATGTTGAGTATTGAGTTACAGCGCTTAGCTTGGTGGCGTGCATGTGTTCAGAGATTAGCAGCTGCGTTTCAGTTCAAAAGAGCATGCTGCTGCTCTCGGCTTGACACAGCTGCCCTTAAGAAAAAATATACATTTGAACACTGCTTGTAAGTTGTGTAAAAGACAATCCCAAGTCGAATAAAAAAATTTCACTGACTCACTCGGGCACTAGTAGTGACTTTCTCCTCTTTTAAGCCATGAATATTTAGGCGCACAAACTTTTATACCTTTTCACGCTTTAAAGATGCAGCGATGGCATAGAGGTAGAACGTCCGCTTCGCTTGAAAGAGGACCGCGGTTCGAATCGCGGTGCCGCGAAGTTCTCCACCGGGTTAAAAAAAACTCCGCGTGTCGATGGAATTGCATAAGAGGCCTGGGGTACGGACTAATCTCGGTGACCACAACCGACAAAGCACTCTCTCACCAGAACAAGATTTCGACACCCTGGTGTACTTGGCCAGAAGTTTATATGAACAAACCAATTATACCTCGGCCCTCAGTCCCCAGCAGCAGTGAAGCAACTGACCAAGGCAGCGGTCAGACCTGTGACGCAGCGGAGGCTACTTAGAATCCCTGGCTCCGGACAGGACGTCATTGGTATCTCAACCTCGCAACGCTTAACTTAGAACCCAATCTAGTGAGGCTAGCCTAGCAGTGCTGTTACAGGAAGTAGCGGGCATTAAATGGGATGTCATAGGGCTTAGTGCAGATAGGAAGACAGTTGAGGCATATACAGTACTAAAGCGGGCGCATACTGTGCTATTGCGGATTAGCGGATAGACGTGAACTAGGTGTCGGATTCCTTATTAATCAGGATATAGCTTGCAACGTATACAAGCTCGATTGTAATAACCAAAAGGTGGAAGCTAGCGTAATTAGGCTTAATAAGAGGTACAGGCTGAAGGTTGTGCAGGCTTATGCGCCTACATGGCGTCATGATGTCCTGACTGTTGAAAGCTTCTATCAAGACGTAAAATTGGCAGTGAAGAAAGTAAAATCACAGTAGGAATGTACTGATGGGCGACTACAATACGATGATGGGCAAAAAGCAGGCTGGCGATCAGCCGGTAGGCGACTATGGGATAGGTTCTAGGAATCGCAGGTGAAAGTTATTAGTAGAGTTTGCAGATAGAAAAAATTTACCGATCATGAATACCTTCTTCCGCCAACGAGAATATAGGAAGTGGACCTGGAAGAGCCACAATGGTGAGACTAAAAAGAAAATCGACATCATACTAAGCGCTCAACGTGACATCATTAAGGATGTGGACGTCCTCGGAAAGGTGCGTTGTAGCGACCACAGAATGGTAAGGTCTCGCATTAGCTTAGTCTTGAAGAGGGAACGAAAAAAGCGGAAAAACATAGTGAAGAGGAATTTCATTAATGAATTAGCGGTACGAGGGAAAGCAGAGGAATTCGGGATATCGCTGCAGAACAGATATTCTGCTTTAACTGTGGAAGACGATCTTAGTGCTCATATAATGCACGATTATCTGACGGCAATCATTGCGGAGTGCGCAGTAGAAGTAGGCGTTAGGACCGTTCGACAGGATACCATCAAGAAATCTCAGGAAACGAAAGATGGGATTAAAAAGCGTCAAAGCATGGGCGCGTCTAACCCTACAGGTAGATTAGAACTAGCAGGGCTACCGAAGTTAAAAAATAAGTGTTATGGGGTAACCGACATAAGGAAGTTTAATATGGAGAGAACCGAGCATGCTCTAAAGAACAGGTGTAGCCTACAAGCGGTGAAGAGGAAACTAGGCAAAGGTAAAAAACAGATGTATGCGTTAAGAGACAAGGAGGGCAATGTAATTAGCACTGTGGATAATATGGAGCCGAAGAGTACCATACAAATCTCTACAGAAGCCAATGTAATCAGAACGTTAATGATAGAGACAGTACCGCACAGCAATGCGTCATCCCTCCAATAACGAAAGAGGAAGTAAAGAAAGCCTTACGAGCAATGCAAAGGGGAAAAGCAGCTGGTCAGGATCAGGTAACAGCAGATCTGTTGCAGGATGGAGGGGAGATTGTGCTTGAAAAAAATGGGCACCCTGTATACGAAATGCCTCATGACCTCGAATGTACCCGAAGCTTGGGAGAACGCAAACTTAATCTTAGTTCATCAGAAATGAGAGGCCAAGGTCTTGAGAAATTATAGACCGTTCAGCTTACTGTCCGTTGCCTACACGGTATTTACTAAGGTAATCACTAATAGAGTGAGGGAAACCCTAGAGTTTCCAACCAAACGATCAGGCAGGCTTTCGTAAAGGATATTCCAAAATAGATCATATTCACACTATCAATCAGGTGGCAGAGAAATGCACAGAATATAATCACCCAAGCCGCACAGGTAATTGGCCCAATATTGCAAAAGTATGGTCCCATCCTGATCCTTTGTACGGCCTGCCTTTGCTAATACGTTTCCAGCATTGGGCCAATTACCTGTGCTGCTTGGGCAACCCCTATATATATATATATATATATATATATATATATATATATATATATATATATATATATATATATATATATATATATATATATATATATATATATATATATATATATATATAATATATATATTGTCACAGGCCAGACGGAGAACAGTCGTAGACGTAGAGGGGGACCGCAGAACGGCCGAGGTTTTTAATCGCCCAGAACAGAGCCAGCTCGAGCGCGCCTCACGCGAACGCGACCACTTCGTCCTCGTCACGGCTTAGCGCGCAGGTAGCTCGAGCCAGGTCCGTGGCATTAGTCCCCCGAAAAAGAAGAGCATCGTCCCGATGCGAGGGTATGTACAAAGCAGAAAACGAACAGGAAAAGCAGGAAGACAATGTTTAAAAAAGAAACGAACAAAAAGAAACAAATTAAAACGCAGAACCCGAACACAGTTTAAAGTGGAGCGTCATCGCTCTCACGCGAGAAGTATGGCTTAAGTCGCATTACATGCACAATGTCAGTCCGTGGTTGCCGACGACCGGTAGCCACAGTTCCACGTGGAACAACCTCATAATCCACGTTTCCAACACGACGGAGCACCTCATAAGGTCCGAAATATCGGTGCAGCAGTTTTTCGGACAATCCCTTTTGGCGGACAGGGGTCCACACCCACACACGGTCACCGATGTTGTAGGTAACCTCCCTGTGGCGCCGGTTGTAACGTCTGGAGTCCGTGTCTTGTTGAGCTGTGATGTGCAAACGAGCAAGCTGGCGAGCTTGCTCGGCTTGTTCGACAAAGGAGCCCGCATCTGGTGTCAAGTCATCATCCACGCACGGGAGCATGGCGTCCAGCATCATCCGCACTTCTCTGCCGTAGACTAGACGGAATGGTGTAAAGCGGGTTGTTTCTTGAGTCGCAGTGTTGTACGCGAATGTGATGTAGGGGAGTATTTGGTCCCAGGTTCTGTGCTCCACATCCACGTACATGGAAATCATGTCGGCCAGTGTTTTATTCAGGCGTTCTGTGAGCCCATTTGTTTGGGGATGGTATGCTGTCGTTGTTCGATGGCTGGTGTGACTCAGCTCAAAGATGTCGTGGACAAGCTGAGCTGTAAATGCCTTCCCTCGGTCTCGGACGGACGGACGGAGCCCCTCGGACGGACGGAGCGCCGTGTCGAAGCACTATTGCACGCATAAAGAAGTGCGCAACTTCGAACGCTGTGCCTTGAGGGAGAGCCTGCGTTTCGGCGTAACGCGTCCGGTAATCGGTTGCAACAGCTATCCATCTGTTTCCTCCCGACGACAAGGGAAAAGGTCCGAGGAGGTCCATGCCGACTTGTTCAAAGGGTATGTTAGGAGGCATGATAGGTTGCAACATGCCAGGCGGTTTCAGAGGCGGCGTCTTCCTACGCTGGCACTCACGGCAGGTCCGAATATATCGCTTCACACATGAGGCAAGGTTGGGCCAATAGTAGTTCTGCCGCACTCTGGCAAGTGTGCGCGTGAATTCAAGGTGCCCAGAGGTCGGCTCGTCGTGGCAGGCGAGGAGGATCTCGTGGCGGAGGGCGGCTGGTATAACCAGAAGGTAACTCTTACCACTGGAGGCGGAGTTTTTCTTATACAACACTCCGCCTCGAAGACATAGGGATGGCAGCCTACGAGCCAGGTGGGAGGGTATCGAGGGATGGTGACCTTCTAGATGCTCCATGAGCAGCTTCAACTCGTCGTCCGCACGTTGTTGTGCGATGATGTCGGACGACATGACTGCACCAAAGAATGCTTCGTCTTCTGCGTTACCTTCGTAAGGTTGCACGGGTGAACGCGACAAGCTGTCAGCGTCGGTGTGCTTGCGACCAGACTTGTAGATGATCGTGAAGTCAAATTCCTGTAAGCGTAATGCCCAACGTGCTAGGCGGCCACATGGGTCCTTCAAGTTTGTCAACCAGCACAATGAGTGGTGGTCAGTAATAACCTTGAACTGCCTGCCATACAGATAGGGGCGGAACTTTGTGATGGCCCATACTACGGCCAAACATTCCTTCTCAGTTGTAGAGTAGTTACACTCTGCACGGGAAAGTGCACGGCTAGCATAAGCGATTACTTTTTCGACACCGTTCGGACGCTGGACGAGAACCGCTCCACGACCGACGTTGCTGGCGTCCGTGTGAATTTCAGTGGCGGCATCATCGTCAAAATGGGCTAGTCCTGGTGGTGATTGTAGCCGACGTCGTAGATCGTCAAAAGCTCACAAAAAAAGATCACAAAAATGGCTCCTCATTTCGTGTCAAGCGCGTCAGAGGACTGGCCAGCTTAGCAAAGTTTTTTATGAAACGTCGGTAGTATGAACAAAGGCCTAGAAATCGTCGGACGGCTTTTTTATCAGTGGGAACCGGGAAGTCCGCGACGGCAGAAATTTTGTCAGGGTCTGGCCGGATGCCCTCGGAGCTGACGACATGCCCGAGAAACTTCAATTCAGTAAATCCAAAATGGCATTTTTGCGGCTTTAGAGTAAGATGAGCTGATCGGACGGCTTCTAACACCACTCTGAGCCGCTGCAAATGTTCCGAAAACGTTGTTGAAAAAATGATTACATCATCCAGGTATACTAGACATGTTTGCCATTTAAGGCCGGTGAGCACGGTATCCATCATTCGCTGGAACGTTGCTGGAGCACAGCAGAGTCCGAAGGGGAGCACACGAAATTCATAGAGGCCGTCCGGGGTGACAAAGGCGGTTTTCTCCCGGTCCCTCTCATCAACTTCTATTTGCCAATATCCGCTGCGCAGATCTATCGAAGAAAAGTATTTTGCTTGGCGCAGTCTGTCGAGGGAATCATCTATACGAGGTAGCGGATAGACATCTTTTTTTGTTACGCAGTTAAGTTTGCTGTAATCCACACAGAAGCGCAGCGTGCCATCCTTTTTTTTACGAGAACGACAGGAGACGACCAGGGACTATTCGATGGCTGGATTATGCCGTCATTGAGCATCTCCTTCACTTGCGTTTGGATGGCCTCCCGCTCTCGGGGAGATACGCGATAAGGCTGTTGATGTATTGGGCGCGCGCCATCGTGCGTGACTATCCGATGCTTAGTGATGGGCGTCTGACGTACCTTGGACGACGAGGTAAAGCAGTCCTTAAACTGCAGCAACAATTCTTGCAATTGCTGCCTTTCTGCGGGCGGGAGGCCCTCGTTTATGTGAACGGCGCGTACTGCCTCTTCGTCAACTTCACCAGGCGTGTCTTCTAGGCATGCGAAACACTCAGCCACCTCTTGGACGGGGTCGACGTGGGCGATGGCTGTGCCACCAAATAAATGGCGGTGTTCATTACTGAAATTGGTCACGAGGACTTCAGTGCGACCGTCAGATAGAAAGGCGAGCCCTCTTGCTACGCAAACACCCATGGTGAGCAAAAGAGAGACATTCGGCTCAACAACACGTTGTCCGCAATGTGGCGTGTCGCAAGTGACCCTAGCCAGAATACTCGCCCGTGGAGGCACCGTTACGGCATCGTCGGATATACGCAGTTCGGCTCTGCAATTCTCGGGGGCGGGTTTGGTGGCAGCGAGCTCAGTTGAAAATGTAACTAATCGATTTCGAAGGTCGATAGTCGCACCATTTTCTCGAAGAAAGTCGAGACCGAGAATGACGTCTCGTGAGCATTCAGGCAAAATGAGGAACGTTGCCACGAACGTGCATCCGCGCACCGTAATTCTTGCCGTACACATTCCGAGCGGCGTAACCACGTGGCCACCAGCCGTACGTATCAGTGACCCTGCCCACGGCATCATAACTTTCTTCAGCACCTTAGCCATCCTACCGCTCATTATCGAGTAGTCCGCACCCGTATCCACTAGTGCGCTAACCTCCTTAGAGTCAATCAGCACGGGTATGTAAAGGGAGACCTTGGTCTTACCAGACCCAGTCGTCGGCGCCGTCTTCGTCGTCGTCGTCGATATCGTGGTCGTCGATTCGGGAAGGGTCAGTCGGCGCGTCGGTGGAAGCTTTTCGGCAATACGGCGTTCGGCGGCCTCGCCTCCAAAGGTCGCCTGTTCTAGTTTTCCCGGTGCGGGCTCGAGGACCCACGCTGTGCACCAGGTCCATAACCTGACTGATGAGGCGACGGATGGCGAGGTGAGGGCGATCGGGATGTTCGGCGCGAAGGAGGTGGTGAACCACGCCGGCGGGTGACGTATTCGTCAAACTCCTGAGGCTGTTCGGCGTGCCGCGGACGGGGACTACCTGCAGACAAGCCTCGCAATCCCAAGGGCCGATATGGACACCGCCGGAAGATGTGACCGGCCTCGCCACAATGGTAGCACAGGGGACGTCGGTCTGGCGCACGCCAAATATCGGTCTTCCTCGGCGCGTGTCCTCGAGCTTGCCAGTAGGGAACCGGCTGCTCGGCGTGTACTGCGACTACCGAAGGGGCATACGGTGGCGCGCAGGGAACCGGCGCAGGACGGCGCAGCACGTCCGCATACGTCGCTGGCGGCCAAGCAGCTGGCTGTGGTGGCGGCTCTACTGGAGCGACGGGCGATCTGAGCGCCTGCTGAACTTCCTCCCGAATGGCGCTAGTCAGAGAGTCCACAGGAAAAATCCCCTGAAGTTTCTGCAGCTCCTCACGGACCACAGAACGCACGATGTCCCGAAGGGAGCTTGTATTAGCCCCCGAAGCAGCATCCAGGGGGTGTAGAGCCGAGATAGGGTTTGGCTGCCGGTCGTAGAAATTGTACCGTTGCTGGAGCGCCCTCTCCATGAGCACAGCCTCGGAGAGGAACTCGACGACTGTTCTGGGCGGGCTTCGCACAAGACCGCAGAACAATTGCTCTTTCACGCCTCTCATCAGGTGTCTGAGCTTTTTCTCTTCCGTCATGGTCGGGTCCGCTCGGTTGCAGAGGCGCGTCACATCCTCCACGTACATCGCTACGTTCTCGTTTGGTAGCTGAATGCGAGCGGTCAATTCACGCTCGGCCTGTTCACGGCGATCGCTGCTGGTGTAAGTCTCCAACAGCTGGCGACGAAAGTCCTGCCACGTCGTTAGACTCGTCTCGTGGTTTTCGTACCAGATCCGAGCGGCGTCTTCTAAGCTGAAGTAAACGTTCCGGATCTTAGCACTGTCGTCCCAGCCGTTGAAACGCGCAACGCGCTCGAACTGATCAAGCCAGTCTTGGGCGTCCTCCGAGTATCCGCCGTGAAAGGGCTTCGGGATCCGGGGATTTTGCAGGCTCACAAAAGAAGCAGGTATGAACGGGGCGCTGTCTGACCTTGCTGCCGTGGTCGTAGCCATGGGTGCGCTCGCTTGAGGCTGGAGTCCGAATTCTGGAGACAAGCCGCGGAGCCTGCGGCTGACACGATGGACGGGGGTTCGCACAAGAGGCACCGGGCTTGTGCTTTGGCTCTCCGAGGAAGGATGGAGCATCAGCCGAGAATACCCAGCACCTCCACCAGATGTCACAGGCCAGACGGAGAACAGTCGTAGACGTAGAGGGGGACCGCAGAACGGCCGAGGTTTTTAATCGCCCAGAACAGAGCCAGCTCGAGCGCGCCTCACGCGAACGCGACCTCTTCGTCCTCGTCACGGCTTAGCGCGCAGGTAGCTCGAGCCAGGTCCGTGGCAATATATATATATATATATATATATATATATATATATATATATATATATATATATATATATATATATATAGCCTTCATTGATTACAAGAAATGCAAACCACAGCAGTCCTACAGGCATTGCGGAGCCAAGGTGTAAATGAGCCTTGTGTCAAAGTACTGGAAGATATATATAGGAACTGCACAGCAACTATAGTTCTCCATAAATCATGAATAAAATCCAAATTAGGAAGGGCGTCAGGCAGGGAGACATGATCTTGCCAATGCTATTCACCGCCAAGTGCTTCTGTTGGTCGTAGCAGACGAGTACGCAAACTTGTATGTTGCAGGCAGTTTCGCCTGATTGTGAATCGGGTGTTGTACCTGGTGCTTCTACTGCTACTTTCCGGAGATATTGAGCTCAATCCTGGCCCTCTTAGTGAATGTCAAGTGGAACTGCTTAAGAGTTTACAAAGCGGTCAGGCAGCTATTATGGCTAAGTTAGATAACATCGATGCGAGGATCGCTAAGCATGAAGCCATCATAGGGGATATAAGCAGTAAACTTGACAAAGCTGGAGGACAGATTGACGCTCTCGACAAAGTGGTTATTGAACAGGCTAATGTTATTGAACACTTAACGCGAGAGGTAAAGGATCTGCATAGCAAGAATACCGACCTTGAAAATCAAAGTCGGAGGCAAAACCTTGTCTTTTATGGCGTTAAGGACAGCAACCAATCAGAAACATGGGAAGAATCTGAGAACCTAATCAAAAGCATCTGTCAGTCAAAGCTAGGGATCGAATTGAAAACTGTACAAAGGGCGCACCGTGTCGGGCGTTTCAGTGATAAGACTGCACGACCTATCATAGTGAATTTTGCCTCCTATAATGAGAAACAAGAAGTCATGAGTTGCGCGAAAAAGTTTAAGGGTTCTGAGTATAGCGTTGATCAAGATTATTCAACAGAGACACGTAATGTTCGGAAGCGACTGTGGGAATACGCAAAAATTCAGGAGGCCGACAAAAGCAAGATAAAACTAAGGTACGACAAACTTATTCTGAACGGAAAGGCTTTTATATGGGACAAAGAAAAGCAGGTGGTTGTTCCCGCCATGAAACGATGACGCCCCATTCATCCAAGGAAAAGCCTCCGACGAGATTTAGTTGCCGTAATCGTTAACTGCAGAAGCATTGTAAATAAAGTCGATGAGTTTGCTAGTCTTCTAGAGTCTGTAAAGGCAGACATAGTATTTGGTACTGAATCATGGTTAGATGCATCAATCAGGGACAGCGAGGTGTTTCCTAAAGAATTCATTGCTTACCGCAAAGACAGATCCCGATTTGGCGGGGGCGTCTTTCTGTTGATGCATTCCTCTTTAAGATCATCATTACTAGATGTCGATTACAATGATGTTGAATCAATATGGTGTACACTTACGCTGCACGACAACTCGTCATACGCTGTTGGATCATTTTATCGCCCTCCCGGTTCTGATCTGAGCACTTTGCAATCACTTTATGAAATCATTTCCCAGGTTTCCCAAAAACCGATATTGCTCGGGGGTGATTTCAATCTGCCGGATCTGCACTGGGGTGATGGCATGTGTGTAACCACAACAGGTTGTGGAATCGATATAGAAATGAAGAGCATCATAGATACTTTTGGCTTAGTACAGTACGTTCAGGAACCAACTAGGGATAAAAATGTTTTAGATCTTTTCTTTTCCAACTCTCCGGATCAAGTTAATGCTGTTCATGTTATTCCAGGCATTAGTGATCATCAGGCGGTCATTGCATGCATAAAAGCATCGCATAGTAGACAAAAGAAATGTGAGTCAAGGCGAGTCTTTTTTTACGATAAAGGTGACTATGCTAGAATGTCCGAAAAATTAGAAAATCACTTGCCCGTTTTTGAGTGCTTTTATGATGAGTGCGATATTCATGAATTATGGCGTTTATTTGAGCAAAAACTTTTTGAACTGAGGGATGCACACGTGCCAAGTATAGATTCAGCTAGACTGAAGAAACGCAGAAAGCCGTGGGTGACTGCCAGTTTGATAAAAATGATAAGGAAAAGAAGGCGTGCGTACCTCAAGTTTAAGAGAACAAAACGTGAAGATGACTTCAGCAGATTACTTGTACTAACGCGTGAGCACAAAGAAAAGCTAAAAACTGCGAAAGAGGAGTACTTTAAAACGCTGGACGTTAAAATGAAGAAAAACCCTAAACTTTTTTGGCACTACTTAAGGGAGTGTGGAACAGATTCATCTGGTGTAGGTGAAATCGTTTATAATCAACAGGTCATCTCAGGTGACTTAGAGAAGGCAACGTGTTTTAATAATCACTTCAAGTCTGTTTTCTCCCCTAACCATATCAACAGTCACCAACATTACACAAGTTATGCGCCAGCAATGCCGCCTGTCGAAATAAGTGTAAGAGGGATTCTAGCGCTCCTAGAGGATATAGATGAATCAAAGGCCTGTGGTCCCGACGGCATATCACCCCGGTTGCTAAAGAACTGTGCTTATTTTATCTCACAGTAGCTATGCCTTATTTATAAAAAATCTTTGGATACAGGTCTTTTACCACACGACTTGAAGATAGCTCATGTGGTCCCGATTCACAAAGGCGGATCAAGAAAAGATGTATCAAATTACAGGCCTATTTCTCTAACATCAGTTTCATGCAAAATTTTTGAGCACATCTTATACACAGAAATAATGAACCACCTGGTAAAGAATGATTTGCTGATGAAGGAACAACATGGGTTCCGGAAAGGTTTATCATGTACTACTCAACTTGTTGAATTTTATCACGAACTTGTATCTGAAGTTGACCGCGGGGGCCAAACAGACTGCATATTTCTGGTTTTCCGGAAAGCGTTTGACACTGTGTCACACCCACTCCTTCTCTATAAACTAAAAATGTTGAATCTGGACACAGCTGTTATAGTATGGATTCAGAATTATTTGCTCGGCCGCCGCCAACGTGTAGTCCTTAATGGTGTATGTTCAGATTACGTTGATGTGACATCAGGGGTCCCACAGGGGTCGGTCCTGGGGCCACTTCTGTTCTTAATCTTTATAAATGATATTTCCCTCGGTATCTCCTCAAGTATACGTCTGTTTGCAGATGACTGCGTTTTGTACAGGAAAATTAACAATGCCAATGACGTCGTTCAACTCCAAACTGACTTAACACTTATCCACGATTGGTGTCTGAAATGGAAAATGTCTTTGAATACGGAGAAATGCGCTCATCTTTGATTTTCACAAAAAAAATCAAAGTCCAAGCTCAGTATCGCATAAGTAATGAATTGATCACACAGAAATCTACTTACAGATACTTAGGTGTTATATTAACGCATGACTGTTCCTGGAATGCTCACGTGGATCATGTGGTTACCAAAGCCGGTAGGGCACTAAATTTCATACAGCGGAGTTTAAGGTCTTCGCAGCCAAACCTCAAGAAAACTGCTTTTCTCTCTTGTGTTCGACCTATCATTGAGTATGCCTGTATTGTATGGGACCCTGCACATCGGGTGTTAATTGAAAAACTTGAAAAAATTCATAACAGAGCAGCAAGGTTCGTCTTGGGCAGGTACGGGCGAAGGGATAGTTGTACAGCAATGAAAAAAGAATTGCAATGGGAACCACTCGCTTCCCGTAGAAGAAAATTGAGGCTAAAATTGATGTACTTAATAGTTCACGGAAAAACGGGGATTGATTTTGAAAATTACTTAAAACAGCCCTTTTACGTTTCTCAACGACATGACCATTCCCGTAAAATTAGAGAGTACCGTACCAGGACGAACTTGTTTGCAAATTCATTTTTTGTTAAAACAGTGCAACAGTGGAACCGGCTTTCCGAGGAGCAAGTGTGCTCTGCAAGTGAAGATGTATTTTTTGCCAATCTGTAACCCCCCTGCTATAACGCCTTCGGGCAAATGCGGGGTAACTCTTGAATAAAGAATAAAAATAAAGTATTCCGAGGCCTGAATTTGAAACAGTCGGGGATAAGGGTTTTTGGAGAATATATAAATTATCTGCGATTCACTGATGGCATTGCCGTGCGGAGTCACTCAGGAGATGAACTGCAAATTATGATAAATGAGTTAAACACAGAACGGTGGGTGTAAAGATTAATATGGAGAAGACAAAGTAATGTTCAACAGTCAAGCAAAGGAACGGCAGTTCACAATTGGCAGCGAGGTGCTGGAAGTGGTAAAGGAAAGTGACAGCTGATCCGGATCATGAGAGAGAAATGACTAGAAGGTTTAGAATGGGTTAGAGCGCATTGGCAGGTTCTCTCAGATCATGAATAGCGGCTAGGTTACCTATATCCCTCATGAGAAATGTGTACAACTGTATCTTACCGGTGCTCATCTACGGGGCAGAAACATGGAGGCTAACGAAAAGGGTTCAGTTTGAGTTAAGGACAACACCGCGAGCCACGGAAAGAAAAATGAGAAGTGTAATATTAGGAGACCGGAAGAGATCGGAAGAAATGAGCTTGGGCAGGGCATGTACTGCGAAGGCAAGATAACCGCTGGTCCTTAAGGGTAACGGAGTGGATTCCAAGAGAGGGCAAGCGTAGCAGATGGCGGCAGAAGGTTAGGTGGGAGGATGAGATCAGGAAGTTGGCAGGCATAGGGTGGGCGCAGCTGGCAAAAGACAGTGTATATTGGAGAGGCACAAGAGAGGCCTTGCCCTGCACTGGGCGTAGTCAGGCTGATGATGGTGATGGGGGCGCCTTAAAGAAACAAAACAAACAAAATAAAAAAACTGCATAGCAATACTCTCATACCACAGCTTCATACCTTACGTTTCTGAAAATGAACCCTCTAAGACAGACGCCTTGTGAAGCTAAGGGGCGCATTGTGTTGTGGGGTTGTATGCAGTGTAGAGCCAAATTCGAAAGGGCTGCCTAGTTTAATTATTTATTCTTTCCTGAGGCGATCGTCCAGACAGCCACCTATCTGATCGACCGACCATAAGAAAAAGAAAAGAGAATCCGAAACATGGCTGACAGGAACAAGTTTTTGAACGAGTAAATTTTTGAGTGCAACGTATATGTAATTCTGTTGTATGTCCTGGCCGTCTATGGGTGATCAAAGTGTCTAGCAAAGAGAATTCCAAGTTTTCTTGCGCTTTGTAGAGGAAACTTCAAATTTTTATACCTTAAACGGTACCGAGCTGGAATTTATTTGGTGCTGTTTTTATACTTGCGGTCAGGGAGGAAACAATTTCCTAGCTATAAAGTAATAAAAAGCTATTTTCCTCAAATATTTGGCCATTTCCTGTTGGCTTAAGTCCTACTATGCTTTCGATCTACGTGAACACGAGATTGCATTCCGGCCAGAGGTTTCATACTTTGGTGTGGGCTGTTATTGTGGAGAAGGGCGAAGCCTTTAAGTTTTCGTTACAAATAAACTATCACTTCAAGTAAGTGAGAACCAAAAAATCAGAACTTCACATTTTTGCGCTAATAATCAATTTATAGTTACAGTGCTCTGTTATGTATGATTTGTTTATTTTTTCTTCCTGCTGCGCTAAACACAACCTGATCACTAAACCGTACTTTCATTTAGCAGGGCACACTCCTGACAAGTTACAATTCATATCGGTTGAGGTGCTATTCTGTACTATACTCAGTTTTGCTTGGCTTGAATAATTGATCTTAAAATAAAACACGCTTAAGCCGCACATCTCGATGATTATCTCAAATGTTGTTTTTACAAAACCTTCAACGCGTGGCCATGGTTCGAACCTTGGTAGCAATCGAATCTATTCCGCTCAAGTAGCTTGAAGTACGCTTCAGCAATGATCAATTTTTACTCACATGTGCGAATAATAGTTTCTGTTCTTGACTAAATTTTATTATCCACTAAACTTAGTTATAAGCACTTAGGATAACTAACACATACTCGATTGTTCAAGCTTGATGAACCATACACAGCTGAATACGGCGTGCGAACAGAGCTTCGTCGGGCCTGGAAGAAGAGCTCGTCTGCGTATCGCGGGTGGCCCAAATATACCATTACCGTGTTCACAGCCCCAATGAAACCCATTAAAGCGATATTTTGTTTTTGGCGTTTTTAGCGGATTTCTAGCTCTGCCTTTAATGAGAGCCGAATCTTTGTGATTGAAACAGCCCACCTACAGATGCTGGCCACTGTCTTTTTGCGCTCTGGCTCATGGATAGCAGGCGTAAATAATTTAAAGGGAAGGTGAATTGATTTCTTGAGACTTCAAGGTTGTTCAAGAATTAGAATCTATGAAGCTTCTGGATAACAGCGGGCAAAGAGGTTTTGTGCTAAAGCATTTAAAATGGTGACGAAATCCCCCGATGAAAACAGGAACGATGTTCAGGCTTCTCCTCGTTGCTGCAGAGAAGTGCGAAGAAACTAGTCGTTTTGACCCTGTTGCCGAAATGTCAGATGTCCGCTGCGTTCGCCTGAATGCTGCCGAGCATCATCCAATGCCACCAATCAGAGCTTCGTGAGCTTTGCCTTCGAGGACAATTGATTTCTTCTCTGAAAGAACGGTTTCTTCGCTGGAAACGTGACGTCAACATGCATTACGCCAACACTGCAGCCTCTGACCGTCGTTGTGTACTGCAGAGAAGCCGGAATGCTGACCTAGCTTTAGCCTTCATTATGTCACCAGTTTAAATGCTAGGGCGACAAGATTCCGCGTGCTTTACCTGCAAGCTGCACGTATTCGGCTTCCTTAAACTCACTGATTTCTAAAACCTCTTCAGTCTCCCCTTAAGCAGCCCATTGGACTTCGTGGCTGTGTATCAGAAGGTATTTTTCAGAAAATATTTTGGAGTGGAGGCACACTGTACTACCTATGCGTCAAGACAGCGTGTCATCGACTTGTAGCTGGAAAGGTTACATTGCGTGTGTGCTATAAATTAACAGCATCCCCAGTAACCTTACGTAATTATTTTAATATCACTCAGCAGATTGCTTTATTAAACTTCTATCCTTTGTCTGCTTTATATTCTTCCCAATGCTGAAGGAAAATGTTGCTCGTTTTTCACATCTCACGCAGACTCATTTTTCACGTGTCAATCGAAATGCACTCGAGGAAATCCGTGGGGCTTTATGCTCCTTTAACTTATGGGCAAATGTTATGTTATGCTCAAGTGCTAAACACTGGTTCTGTAGTCTCTTCAGTGCTTCTGAGTTTGATCGCCTTTTTGTAACATAATCAGATGACCAACTCCTTTAATAGTTATTGATCAGACCTCTGAATAAGAAGGAATCTGATTAACTGAATAGTTGTCACAACGTATTCTACCACTCGAAGGCGTTGAGGAAGAACTTTTATAATTTTAATAATGTGACTAACAGAAGCAACGAATTCTGTGAGTGGAATACTTTGTTTTCATTAAACAAGTTGTAATTATTTTTGAGCAAATGGAGTAAACATCGAGAACAGAATTTATGCTCTTAAGAGTCACAAGGTGGCAACAGGTTGCATGTTTAGCGCCCAGGTGTTTTTTAGAAAGAGCAGTTCTTCTGAGTGGTCTGCTACAAGTATACAATGAAAAGGCGTATTGGGCTCAATAAACTTGATTTGTAGATGTCGTTTCCTTTCTGTCTGAGGATACTGCCAGCTACATACATAATGTTATTCTACTCTGTTCAGGAAGCACTACTAGCCCTCTAAGCAGGAAATAAAGCCTGAAAACACGCATCAGTGTGGCCCATACAATGTTCTACTAAGGCGACTACATATTTAAATAGCTGACAAGGCAGTTAGTGTGGCGTTGCCACCCGAATCTCGCGTAATGGAACGTCATATACTCGATGGAGCAACTGATACAACAAAGCAAGTTTAGAAGAATTAAAGGAAATTTATCAGGAGAAAATAAATACCAATGGTTGTTCCAAAACTGTCGCTGAAAAAAGCCGGCAACCAGTTTTAGTAGAACTAACCTTGGTCACTTTTCAGCTCTTAACTTTTCTGAGTGCTATCAACTTGCGTTCATGAATTTGGAGTGAAAGTGCCATTTCCAGTCGATAGGCAACATTCCTGAACTTCAGGTTGCTGTGATTACGAGCTGTTAATTTGGCGAGAATTTCCCTCTTTAGAACGAGGGCTCACGCCAATCTATATGTATGATCATCATGAAAGAACACCCTGCGGTCCTTTCTATTTCAAATCTTTAAAGACGGGATGTTACTACCGGGTCCATTTGCTGTCCGTGTGTGTTTCAAGATAAGTGTCGTTTGAACCAAACACAACGAAACTTCTGAGTCGTTATTTCCTGCATTTTTGTTAGCATTCCTAAGAAAGCCTGTAATGAATTGAGACATTAATCGGTGCAAAAATAATGTAACTGGTCTTGGACGAGCTTAAGCAAAATTTATTCGTCTGCATCCAAGCATGCAATTTTATTCGGCAATCATTTACAACGGTTTCTAAATCTGACACGGTACGGGCTGTGAAAGAAAATTTTATCTTCAGCATACATGACCAAATTTAGTGAATCAGGTATGTTACAAATATGGTTTATGCATACTGAAAACAAAAGTGGGTGTAGAATAGATTCCTGTAGCATTGCATGGGGAGCACACAAAGTATCGGAAACAAAATTACTACATTTCACGTACTGAGATCTGTTGCTCAAGTAACTTCTCATCAGGATCAGAGGAATACCACGTATTCCATAGCTGTTGAGTTTTTCAAGAGGATTTTGTGCTTTTCAAAACTTTCAAAACTTCCAAACTTTTCGGAGGTCCAGAAACAGACCAACTATGTATGCTGTGGATTCGATAATGTTTATAGCTTCTTTTTAACCGAGAGTAAAGCTTGCTAGGACGATTTATATTTGAAAAAGCCATACCGGAACAGGTAATGACATTACGAATTCCGAGAAGCTTATCCAGTCCGGTATTAATGTCTCCTTCGAGTACATTAGGTAACACATATTATATGGAGATAGGTCGATAATTCGTGACTTGACTTCTGTGTCTTCCTTTATACATAGGGCTAAAGAGGGTTGTTCAAACATTGTCACAGCACCACTTTTTCAATTCGTTCATTTTCTAGGGCCCTGGCACTTTTATTTCCCGTTAAAAATAAGCTTCTTCTAAAGACATGTATCTTAAGGTTGTATGCTTTTGTGCATGCTGTCAATACATATTCAGCCAGATTTTCAATCCTAGCAATGCATACAAAATTAATAATTCCTTAATTTAAGTGCCAAACCTTCTTGAGTGTAATGATAAAAAGATAACTTGAGTGTAATGATAAAAAGATAACTCGATACATGCCCACAGGCTCTATAGAGATTCGTTTTGCCGCAGTGGAACGTAACGTTAACTTCTCAGGCGCACTGAATCAGTGCGCCTGAGTATTTACTACACTAATCGCTAATAGTTCTGAGAACATAAGAGCTAAATCAACCAAATGATCCGGGAGGCTTTTATAAAGTATACTCGACAATGCACTACATTCACAATATCAGCCAGGTGATAGATAAATGCGCAGGTTATAACCAACCAAATATATAGCCGTCATTGATCACACGAAAACATTTGGCTCAGTGGAAACTTCAGCAGCCATGCAGGCATTGCGGAATCAGGGTGTATAAAAGTCTTACGTGAAAAGACTGGTACATATCTACAACGACTGCACACCCGCCAAAGTTGTCTATAAACTCATCACTGAAATTCCAACAAGGAAGACTGTCAGGAAGAGAGACACAATCTCCACAATGCTCTTTACCGCCTGCTTAAAGGAGGTATTCCGAAGTGTGGGTTGGGAACACTTTGGGATAAGAGTTAATAAAGAACATCTATGAAATCAGCTATTCGCTTATGATTTTTCCTTTGTCATGTAACTCTAGAGGTGAACTGCAGATCATGATCAATGAGGTAGACAGAGTAGAACAGTGGGTGTAAAAATTAACATTCAGAAAAGCAAAGTAATGATCAACAGTCTCGCAACGGTACAGGAGTTCACAATTGATAGCGAGGGGCTGGAAATAGCATGGGCATACGTCTACTTAAGGGAGGTATTCATCGCTGATCAGGATCATGAGAAGGAAATATCTAGAAGGACAAGAATGGGGTGGAGCGCATATGGCAGGGTTCTCTCAGATCATGAATGGCAGTTTACCAATATCCGTCACGAGAAAAGCATACAATTGTATTTTACAGGAAGTAACGTATGGAGCAGAAACATGGAGGCTAACGAAAAGGGATCAGTTTATGTTAGGGACAGCGGAGGGAGCTATGGAACGAAAAATGATAGGTGTAGCATTGAAAGACCGGAAGCAGGCATAGTGGGCGAGGGAACCAACGCGGGTTATTGACACTGCAGTCTAAATCAAGAAGAATAAATGTGCTTTGGCAGGTTATGTAATGCGAAGACAAGGTAAGCACAGGTCCTTAACGGTAGCGGTGTGAATTCCAAGAGAAGGCAAGCGTAGCAGAGGAAGGGGGGGGGGAGAAAGTTTTGGTGGGTGGGTGAGGTTAAGAAGTTTCCGGGAATACGGCGGCCGCAGCTGGCAAAGAAAGAATTTAATTGTAGAGACATGAGAGAGGCCTTTGTCCTGCAGTGCGCGTTTCAGGCTGATGATAATGATGAGAAACGGAAATGGAGTCGCTTAATCCTTCTGTAGCCCGCATATTGATTATACGGCTCTAGTTGAGCACAGACATATTAGCGATGACGTATACTGATTACCAGGTACCTACTGCGCACGTGCAGTGTCTACATGCCAGCACCGGAAAACATCCCTATAAGTCTACATTAAAATACTTGGTGTTGGTGGTGGAAACATTTATTGCCAATACAGAGGGGGGCAAAACCTCCTAACCTGGCACGAGGCAACCTTTAGGGGGCTGCCCTTATAGGGCAGAGGACAGCCCTTGGAGGGCTATCCGCTTCAGGGTGTCGGTACTTATCCGGCGCTGGTCAACAACAGCGGAGCTGGCCAGGAGAGTCTTCCAGTATGACTCCGCCGTGGTTGGGGATGGAGGGTGGGGGAAGGAAGAAAATGTGAGGAGGACGTGAAGAAAGTCTTCCGGTTTCCCACAGAGCTTAGAGGAAGAGAGGAATTGATCGGGGTAGCGGGCATGATGAAGAATAGGGTAGGGAGCTGTTCGGGTCTGGAATCGGCGCTAGTGGGAGGCCTCGATTAAGGCTAGGGAAGGAGCTGGCGGTGCGACAACGCGCCGGGTATCTCGGTAGGTACGTAAGAATATTTTTTAACGTAAGCAGACGCCCCTGGGATGGTGGAGGGGGTCCAACTCCGGCCCGGAAAGTGAGACCTCGGGCGAGGGACGGAAGAAGCCGAGCCGCGGTGCGGGATATCAGGCCTTTGTCGAAATTGGATAGGGCGGATTTGAGTCGGAGATAATTTTGGTGGCAGAGGTGGAGATGAGAGCGAGTGCAATGGCCGCTTCTTTTGCAATTCGATGAGTCTGTGTTGACGGATCCTGATGCGATTAATCGGGCCTGGTTATTAGCGACGGAAGGGAACCATGCGGGAGCCCGACGAGTACACTGCCGCGTCCACGTAGGCTACCTCGGAACTGTTGCCGTAGAGCTTGTGCAGGGCCTTGGCGCGGGCCGCCCTGCGTTCTCCGTCGTGCTCGGGTGCATGTTCTTAGGGATTGGAAGGATGATGAGATGGGAGCGTAGGTCTGGAGGTAGGGGAACCCCCTCAGTAGGATGGGTGATCGAGGCGATGCCTAGATGACAGAGTAGAGTGCGGCCTGCCGCGGTACTCGACAGTCGAGTTAGCTGTGCTGTTAGGGTGGCTTGTGCAAGCTCCTAAAGGTTCAAAAGAGCTACGTTGACGTAGTGGGTATCGAGGTTTAGGAGACGGGTGGTAGAGGTGCTGGGGGTAGGGGGAGGGCGACCTTCGTGCAGCTCCTGAGGAGCGCGTTGATGCGGTCCCGCTCTTTCTGCTTTTGGGAGGAGTTAGGGGAATGAGTACGCCTTGCGGTTCGTGATGTAGGCTTGGGTGAGGCGGAGAGTGTTCCGCTCTCGCAGACCCGCGCGACGGTTCGCCACGCGCCGAATGAGACGGGCGGCTCGTTGGGCTTGGGTCTGGAGAGTTTAGATGACGTTTGCCATGCGCGCCGTGGGAGTAAAGGACGAGGCCCAGGATGCGAATCTTGGAGCCAAGGGAAATGGGGTGGTTCTCTAGAGTGAGTGAGATGGGGAGTTGGCGGAGTCGTGCGGCCTGGGGCGGTAGAAGAAGAGTTCTGATTTAGAAGGGGAGCAGGCTAGGTGCGAGCGCGAACGTATGAGTTGATGATGTTGAGGGCCGACTGTAGGTTGTGTTCCATGTCGGCATCACTGCCTCGATTAGAACAGACAGTGATGTCGTCAGCGTAGAGGCTGAAATGTATGTCGGGTATTTGGGCGAGTTGGTGGGGGAGTTAGAGAAGGGCTACATTAAAGATGACAGGAGACAGTACAGCACCCTGAGGAGTTCCTTGTGCTTCCAGTGAGACACCGGACAACCGGTGGTCGCCCTTAGTGAGTGTGGCTGTGCGCTCGGAGAGGAAATCGCGGACGTAATTGTACATCTGCGGGCCTACGGTTTGGGCTTGGAGGCCAGCTAGGATTGCTGCGTGGGTAACGTTGTCGAACTCTTTAAAATGCTTGCTCTGAGCTAGAAGTGTGTGCGTGTCGAAGAGGCACTTCTTCGTCGATCATTGCGCTTTCTGCCGAATTAGCCACTCGCCGGCCACATGGAACAAAAGCGATGCTGTCTCAAAATGCTGTGAAAAGGCGGTAGGGAATGACAGGCCTCCTTCTCACCTTCCGGCTCTGCCACAAAATTCAGGGGCACATACAAGCCAGCACCCACCTGACAGGTCATGTAGTGAGGCTGCCATTTTGTGGCGCTGACGCCTCATGAGCTTTCACACTCACCGATCCTCTGCGCGTCTTGTCTCCCCCTCTTCGCAGGCTACAACAGCGGCCAACGGGGCTACGGTATCTGGGGTTGAGAAACAAACAACTGTCGTTTCATTATAGTGGAGCGCCCTTCAGGGCGTGTCGCCTGGCGTGGCCTTGCTGGAAAGGCACAATTGTGGCGCCTAATTGGAAATGTCAGACTGAGGTCATATCAGACGTGTTTTCAAGACTTTCTGATGTGCCACACTTTCAACGACAGCCCTTCTACTCAGAACACAACGCGGTGCACAGGAGGCTGAGTAAAAATGTTGCGAGCAGCAGTCGTGTTCGCACGTTAACTGCAATGAGCTGGGACGCGAATCCCTTAGTCATTTCTGGCGCCTCATTTTCAAAATGCGATTACGCAGTCATTTCCTGCGCATAAGTGACCAGATTTCGAAACGGGATATTATCGGGATATTGGATTAAAAGCGGGATATTGTGGAAAAGGGATATTTTGCCGCCTTCTCCATCAGCTGAACAGTCTAGTTGATGACCCGTTCGCCACGAAGAACTCTTAGGGAGCTATTACCTTCTTGGAGCAAAGTGTTCTTTGCAACGTAACTTTGGTTACGCGTTTTGTATAGATGTCGATCGAGAACTTGTTTTATTCCCTCCCGCACGAAGAGCTGTTCAACGCAGCCATGGCCAGCATAGAATCTGGCGATGTCATTGCCTTTCAAAATAGTGCTGGAATATCTGTGGAAAACTTCCCGCGCCTGCTTGAACTTCATCTAAGCACCGCGTTGGTGTGATTTGCAGACGACCTGTATATTCAGCGACAAGGCATCTGCATATGTCCATTCGTTGCACCTCTTCTGTCTTACATCTTTCTCGCATCCCCAGACCATGCCATTAACAGTACCTGTGGCGACAGAAGTGCTGTGCGAATTTTTCAATACTCGGACGACTAACTGTTGCTTCTGAAAGAACCACCTACCTTGACCGATCTTAATATGCCACACCATGTCTTAAACATGTCTAGACAGCATGGTAAACGCCTCGCTTTGAGTCATGAGCTTCCCATTGACAACAGCCTGCAGTTTTTAGACGTTAGACTAACCTGTGCAAAGAAACATGCCTGCAGGATTTACAACCCAAGGTCCAAAAAGTAATTTCTACAGTCTCATTCAGCCCATTAAAAAACAGTGGAGAAAGCAATAGCAAATCTATGCCTTTCTGCAGCGCTGAAAAAATCCTGCATTCTTATGACCGAATATAGTTTCTGTAACCAGACTACCAGGTTGGAAAAAGCAGGGCATCCGCAGCATGTAATTGTAACAAACGCCTGGTCCTTGTTGCAGAAAGTAAAACGGCGGAAAAAGAGAGCAGAAAAGAAAACTGAGTTGAAACCGACAATGTGTCCTTATGTACATCATTGTCCCACAATCTGAAAAAAGTGGCGATAAGCACAATGTACCAGTTGTTTTCTCATCCCCACTGAAAGTTGCAGAACTTTGCAATCGCATTATGGATACAAAAAAGGAGAAAGTTGGATGCGGTAAGCTACATGCAAAGCCAATTGTGAAGTACGCCAGCGGCGTTGTGTAGGAATTACCTCTTTCATGTGGCAAGGCCTATATCGGACATGCTGGCAGATGTGCCAATTATAGCGCGCGCGCGAACATGAACAGGGAGTAGACAACGGTGCCAACTTGTGTCTCGCGAAGCACTGCAAGAAATGCGAAAATTGTCAACCAATGTTTTAACAGATATAAATATTATAGCCAGAAGCGGTGACGCGCTGAGACGTGAACTGCTCGAAGCATTTTTTTTTTCATTCGAAAAAAGGGCGGTCAGTGCAATAGCAACACGTCAGTTTGTTTGAAAAGGAAAAAAAAACATTTTCTGACTCACACGTGTTTAATGATTTGATTTCACAATAAGACGTTTTTCAGGGTATGTATTTGTCCCATGTTCCTTTCGAATAAAGAGTTGCCAGTTAGCGCCTGTCCCGTCTCTTTTTTTTGTTCGTTTGTTGAAGTGTTGCGCTACAATCTCCCGTTTCTAAATTACGAGGCAATTAGGCCCCAAACAAACGCTGCTGATATACGTGATCAGTTTGAATAAAGTGGCGGGACATTTTTTCTTGCAATTTGCACAACAATACGTGCATCATTTGCTGCCTCACAAGCATCGAATTAGCGAGAGTGGGTAAATACGTTAATTCAGGTTTAAATAAAACCCGAAGGAATTCTATGGAATTTGCCTCCGTGTCCCTTTCAGGCCGGAGAGAAAACTGCGAGCTAATCGCAACTCGCAGCCGTTTACGTGAGGGGCAAGCTAATGCACCTGACAACGTGCACCTGACACCTGTATAGCGTTATTTGTTTCTGCGATCATGGTCCCATTACTGTTGAAGGAATTAGGCCATAGAACGTGTACATTATTCGATGTATGCTCACACAGCTGGAAATAAAGTCGTTGGAAGCCGAAGGGGCACTGATCACCTGCACATCGGCCGTAATTTCGAAGTATTTAAAGTAGATGAAATATGCAGGGACTGGATATCAGTAGGACGCGTCTGAAGGCGGATGAAACTGTAACGCTTATCGCCCACTTCTAAGACTCGAATCCATGAAGGCTCCGTATGATTTAAAAATTGGACGCTCCCAGTTCAAGGAGCATCACGCGCATCACTTGGATGATATCAGCGCTAATAGCATATTTCTCAGAGGCCACCTTTCTCATATTACATATAGCTGAAGTATATGCGAGACCTTTTTCAGGGTTGACGCATCAGGACTTTGCAGCTTATTTAACGTTAGCTAAAAGTCTCAATTCTATAAGATTTCCCCCAAGTTTTCATACTGGAGAGGAGAGGGAAGCCGTAACAAGCCTTTATTCGGTTAATGATGCAACCAGTTGATTTAGGCATCTTTTCAAAAGTACTTTCGCGGACTCTTAAAATCTAGTGTTTCTGTGAAAGACATCTGCGCGCCCCTGAGAGGAGGAGCAAGCTGTGAGGAATCGAAGCGCAGCTGCGCATCTGTGAATACATGCATGCTGGCAAGTTAAGCGGTGCGCATTAATTCTTCAATGCTGCGTGAGTCGCTCTCGCCGGCTTGGAATGCTCCTAAGCGCAAAGTAAATAGATTACGCCTAAAAGGGCCTTTGCTTGCGCTCTTTCCTGTGTGATTTCATCAGAGTGTATCACAAACCTTAAGGGAGTTTCACTAAAGTTGATTTAATTTCTACTAGCGCACAGAAAATACCCGCCGAAAGCACTTCCCGAGAAAGCGGTCAGCATCATAAAATGACGAATAACAAAAAAATGCACAAGGAGGTATTAGAAAAGGTCTTTTTAGCGGCCGGATCTTAAACTGTAGTCTGCTAAGGGCGAGAGGAGGGCTGTACGATGATTGTTTTTATTTTAATTTTCTAAAGAGTGCCGTACCATACAGCAACGCTGAGTCTCCTTAAGGACTTGGAAGAGCCATGGCACGTATGCACTGGTTTGCAGCTTTATCGGCGATTTCTTTTTCTGCAACAAGTATCTGCGCCGAGACCCTTAGCGAACACATCAAACGTGCCACGGTGAACCTATTCTTCTCCCACTCACGTCCTCCTTGTGATCACAGCCCTAATGTAATGGAATGCTCTGATACCTCTCTCTGCGCACACCATATACCGCAGCACTGTGCTCACCACGCACAGGTTAAGCCTATTTCACAGGCTCACCCCTCCATCTTTGTTCTGTTCCGCAGAGGTTGGATTCGATGTGTCGCATATACAAGCAAGAGCAGCTATTATAGCAATAGCATTAGAGTTGTCGTAACACCGAAAGGCCTCCGGTGGAAGGTGTCACGAAATTCGCTGACTGGCAGAAAGAGGTCCTATGACCACTGTGACGTCGTCGCAATGTGCCCACCATTTCAGGTGGCAAATAAATTATTAAATACTCTAGAGAGGTAAAGTGACATTGTGACGTGACCAGAACATGTCCTTATTGTTGTGAGTAACACTTCAATATAAACGGCGAAAGAATTTTATGAATACGTATGTTGAGACCGTCACTGCAAACGGAATACCGGCTACTGCAGCTAGCACTCGCAATATGGCAGTTCATGGACCAACAATTGCAAAGAAACTCACGAAGAAATTGCAAGTAGCTTAGCTCCGCTATGCCAGGATATACGTAACGAAAGCTAAGGCCTTGGTTAGCCTTGGTTAATCTTGATTGCAAGTCCAGGTTAGCCTGGTTGTCTGGCTAGTTGTCACATTGTTCCGTCACGCGGTTGGTCACGTGGCCGGTTACTTGTTGGTCACGTGGTGCGGTGCGACCATGGTGGGAATGCGAGCACGGCGAAATTGCGAGTTCGTAGCCAATATAGCTTTCGCCACATAAAAATTGGCAATGGCTTAGCTCGGCTATGCCAGGATATACGTAGCGAAAGCTCTTGGTTAGCCTTGGTTAATCTTGATTGCAAGTCCAGGTCAGTCTGGTTGCCTGGATAGGGTTGTCACGCGGTAGGTCAAGTGGTCAGTCACGTGGTTGGTCACGTGGTCGGTCACGTGGTGTGGTGCGACCACGGTGGGAATGCGAGCACGGCGAAACTGTGAGTTCGTGGAAAATGCCCAAATGTTGCAGAGGAAGCTGCGACAAATGACATATCTCATGCTAGAGCATTTCTGTCTAAAGCTCACATAAACATCCCTATAGTGTTTAGTACTAATGCATCGCTAGAGGCCCTTCTCTCGTTGTGTTACTACTATTGTAATTGCTATCGACTTACTGCTTTTGATTTGCTCACGTCGCTGTTGTTCAGTTTATGAAAATCTGTCATTAGGATAGCAAAAACAATGTATTCATATCCATCAGTTTGTGAGATTAGGCGCAAATTAGGCGTATATCTCAGATGCATACAGTTCATAAAACTACGAATGACTCTAGAAATTGAATAACATCGCTTTAAAGCCTTTTCGACGATGAGTTTTTCTAGAAAAACGTAGGTGCACAGTTATTCCAATGACCACTCCAATGTTGTAACTAAGCTTTATGAAAATATTAGGCAACTTGCATCGGAACTGAAAATTCATTCAGGAAGTATTGTGAGGCAGTTGACTTCTGGAAGAGGCTCAAAAGGTCAACAATTTTTCAAACCTTTTTTGCGCCGTGATGTGTTTTCTTGAAATGTACACACTGACTAAATTTTAGCACCTTATTAGGTGTAAAAAGCACGGTCACTTGTCACAGACACTAGCACGCTTTGAGAAATAAAATATAAAAAGAAACGCGGGAAGGTTTTTTGCTATGGAGCTCATGTTGGCTACACTGAACTGGAGAAAAGGGTAGAGGAGCGTAAATTAAAAACAGTAAGATGCAAGCGCAGTTTGAATTTCACAGGCCGCTGAAACAAAGGCGTCGTCGCATGTCACACAGCCCATGCCTCGCTTCGGGACGCTAAGCTACACAGTTTACATGTTCGAGGCGATTCCTGTCAGTAATGTTACTTTATACCGACCAGTAATATGCAACATGGTTTTTCTATCTCCTCGACTGGCTGAAAGAGAACTGTGTAACTGTCCGGCACCCTTTATGCAAGCTGAATAACGGGCCAGTGCCTTCCCGCCTCCAGCATTTGCTGGACGTGTAAAATACTACCGCCGTAAATTGTTGAAGATAGAAAAATTCAAGAATAGGTTGCCTATATATCCGAAGATTTTTTATTGCGATAGGGTTAGAGGTAACGTTGCAGTGACTACCCGGGGTTCGGATGTACGACGATATTTTGGATTGGTCAAGAGGGTCGTCATGGAGTCACGGAGACAAGCCGTTTGTGACGTCGCAGCGAGAGACCTTCAAATGCTCTGAGCTAATTAAAAGTTATACAAATTGCCATTGTGGGGTCCTGCCATGTCGTAACTGTCATTATAACACATCACGCAGTTAATTACGCATTTCTACATTAAAGTAATTTGCTCACGCGTTAAAGAAATTTAGTCGTCAAGTGTTAGAATCGAACGCCTGATCCCTTTTCGGGAGCCCAGTGTGCTACGTATAGCCACGGAGGAGGACCCGCGCTGTGGACGACATAAAGAAGCGCCTTACGGCTGGCGAGACGTCAACCGTGTGACGTAGGCGAACCCGTAGATATTTCCGTTGTGCTCGGCGCTGAGTCAGCTCTCAGCACGTAGCGCGCTACGTGTTGTATGAACTCATCGCAGTCTTCAAAGAAACCGTATCGACAAGGGTCACGCTGCAGTTGTGCGAGGTGACAAGAGCAAACTGGAGCAATGTCAAGGGTGATAAAATAAAACACAACATTATCATAAGGTGATCTCTAACGCTATCAGCGTTATACTCTGTGTTACGTTAGGAGTTCACAATGCTAATTACCTTTACCGCTAGTTCAAAGTAGATGTGTCAGCAACCGTGAGAAGGCTACCACGTCTTTGCTTTCTTCGTAACTACACAGAATATTAACTGTGACACGAGCGCACTGCACCTTAGGCAGAGTAAGGATACCCGTGCCTGGACCCATGCAGTAAATGAAGTGAAATGGTCACTAGTGTGAACAGGCGCTACTGCAGTCTCTGGTTGTTTTGCATTACGTAGCAGTACCTAAATGATGAGAAATTTTTTCTGGCGGTTGAGTAACCAGAACACCGACAGATGCATTCCAGAGGCGGCAAAATACGCGAACGTCTATAGCGGATGCGGTGTGCGGAAGAGCGACGCGAGCGCAGCGCGTGGGTTTTAAACTTGTGTTTAACTACGATTTCGTCCAGGTTAAGCCAAATAAAAGCGGGGTCGCTCAGGTGTGATACCTTCTAGCCGATAAAACTAAGGAATAGGAACCTCCTATGGCTAAGTTCAAAGCGCAGCCAAGGCGGGACCGCTCGTAGAAGAGGCCAATAAAGTGGCAGGCGATCTGTCGCCTCCCACCCTACTTCAAGTGTGGATTTTCCAGGCCAAGACGCATTTCAGCCTTCATTGCACCAACTCAGAAACGACGTGCTACAATGAAGTTGTCTCTGCGCTTCCTCCTGATGCGCCCATATTCTCTTAAAACCCATGGGCGCTGCACCATATCAACGTCTCACGATCAAGGTGCTGGCGAGAGTCATGCCGTTGGAATAGTCGTTATCGGCGAAAACCTTGGCGACCGCCGCCCTTCCCAACTGCTGCGCCGGATGTGGCAGCTTCTCTGTGAGAGCGTCGTCTCCACCCTTGTGACGCTACTTCGAGATGTGTTCTTGTAGCGCCTTCCCCAGCCCATTCGCGTGGTCCTCGTGGCAGCCAGGCCCTTGCCAATCAGATTCACGAGGTGGCCTCCCTGTTCGTCACAGCTGTCTCGCCGACAGCCGACCCTGTGACTTTACGCCTCGAAGCTCTGCAATGGTGATCCTACCGCCTCAGTCATGACACTGTGGTCGCCGTCCCTGGAGCCCCATTCGTCAGCTCCCAAACATCCCCTTCTTCGCGCGCATGTAAAACATGGAATCCCAGCCCCTTGCCACCCTGTTGGTGTCACCGGCGCTTCCGGCGTCGCGACACGAAGTCCACGTCATCCTCTTCATGCTCGGGAAATGGCAGCCAAGATTACTTACGGCGGGGTGTGGTCTCGCTTTTAGTCTCGGCCGCCTTTTTGTAACCGACATGATCTATGGCACAGAGTTCCTTATCGACAATGGAGTGGAATTCAGTGTCGTTCCTCAAACTAGCGCTGATCGTATCAAGACGACGGAACACTGGCCATGTGCCAACAACGCTTCGTCTATAGCGGCAGAGTCTTTGCACCCTCACCCTTGAAATGGGATTCTGTTGCACTTTTCGATAGGCATTCGCCATTGCTACAGTTGCCCATCAGATCATTAGCTCGGATTTCCCTTTGTACTTCGCCTTGCCCGACATCATGCTGGTGCATCGCAATACACACGGCTTGACTCGTCCATTTATTTCTTGAGCCTTTTCCGACTTTGTTGGCATCGTCATCCGCGTGCTGTTTTCTTCATCTCTGTTCGAGGAGATCCTGGTGGGTGTTCCAGGAGTTGGTCTAGCCATACAACCTGACATAGCCGCCTAAGATAGCGGTGAACCGCCACATTTTCATCCGTGTCCAAAAAGCAGGCGCCTGACTCCGTCTCCTCTCTGGTGACCTCTTGGCTCTCGGCAAGCGGGCCTTGGAACGCATGCGGCATACAGGCACTATACGCCCATCAGCCATTGCCTGGGCTTTAAAGCTGCATCTCGAACTCAAGAAAGATGGAGTTCAATGGCGTCCAAGGCCTCACTATCGAGCGTTGAACGCCAAGACCCTCAACGACTGATATCCGCGGCCTCACATCCAGCAGTTTACATCGTACATGGCCAGCTAAGTAATATTTAGCAAAGCGGGCCTGGTTAAGGCATACCACCACATACCCACAAAGCCCGCCGACACACCTAAGACCTCTATCACGCTGCCATTTGGATTGATTGAATTCGTGTGGATGCCTATTAGACTCCGTATCACAGCTCAGACCTTCCAGCGGCTCATCTTTCGAGTTAAGAGAGGGCTGCCTGCCGTGTTCTCATGCATCTTTCATATCATCATTGCCAGCACTACGGCTGAAGATCACGAGCGTCATCTATGTAATTTCTTCCAGCCCCTCTAGCAGTAAGGCCTCTTTGTGAATGAAACGAGCGCGTCTTCGGCGCTTCTCAGCTCAACTCTTCGGACCGTCACTTGTAATCGCTTGGTATCTTCTCTGATACCTCCTAACATCATGTAGTAATTTGTTCAGCCTGCGCAATTGCCGCAGGAAATGGAGTGCGCATGTTGCGTCATCAAATGGGGCCAGTGAACTTTGCCCGACGCTTCGTAGCACATTGCGAAGAGCTGCTCGACGCAATCAGCGATCTTCTCGGATAATCGACGGCCCGTCCACTGCCAATTCGTGGTCATTCGAAAAACAAGGAGCCTTTGCTGCTGTCAAGCAAGCTGTCCCGGACGCCATGCTTCTGATCCATCTTTGCAGCAACGTCCCTGCTAGGCTGATGGCGGATTCCTACAGCGCAGCCGTCGGAGTCGTCATCATATTCATCAGCCTCATTACGCTCACAGCCGTACAAAGGTCTCTCCTATATCTTTCCAATCAACAGTGTCCTGTGGCAGCTGCGGCCACGCCACCTCCGCGAGCTTTTATGCGAAGCATACTAGCCGCACAATCGAGCTCTTCCTTGCTGCGCCGCGCGCGGCCGCGTAGCTACCACTTGACCTACATCGGCGCACCACGTGATATGACGTCAAAACAGCTGTGAAAGCTGGGGCTCAACTCGTGCGCTCGCTTGCGGACGCGCAGCCTCCGCCGGCGGCCTAACTCCCGCTCCTACCGCTAGGAGATACTGACGTCACGCAATTGTATAAAAGGCGACGCACTCGTTGAGTCAGTTGAGCAGCGAGATGTCGGCCAGGGAGAGGGCGGCTCGCCAGACCGCAAAGCGCAAGTTACAAAGAGCCACGGAAACGGGAGAAGAACGAGAAGTACGGCTTGCCAAGCAACGTATGCTTCGCATCCTAGGCTTAACCATAAGCTAAGCCAGGCCATTTTTAATCTTATTCTTCAACCTAACATTCTACCGCATTCTGCTGCGCTTGTCTTCTCTTCGAATCCAGTTAGTCACCCTTAAGGACCGGCAGTTATCTTGTCTTCACATTACATGCCCGGCCCAAGCCCACTTCTTCATCTAGATTTCGAGCAGGTTTTTCATTAACCTGCTTTCACTGACCCAACTGCCCTATTCAGTCTCTTAACGTTCAACATTTATTATTCCTTCTGTAGCTCGATGCGTTGGTCTCAGTTCACCTGAAACCCTTTTCTTAAGCCTCTACGTTTATGTACCATAGGTGAGTACCGGTACGACACAGCTGATATACACTTTACACTTGAAAATTAATAGCAAACTCTCATTCATAATATGAGATAACCTGGGATATGCACAACACTATACTTTCTTATTCTTTTCTTTAATTCTCTCTCATGATCGGGATTGGTTATCACTACTTGCTCGAAGTAGACGTATTCCCTTACCCTTCCAGCGCGTTGCTAGCAATTGTAATCTGCTATTTCGTTCCTGGACTGTGAAACATTACTTTGTATTTTTGAATATTAATTTTCAGAGCCGCCGTTCTGTTCTGCCTCAGTGAGTCATTAGTGATAGTTTTGATCTTCATCATCTGAGGGGGTTAGCGAAGCGTCTTTGTCAGCGAATCGCAGAAAACTAGGCTATTTTTCATTACGTCTCATCTCCAAGTGTCACGGTCTAGGCTTTTGAATGCCTGCTCTAAATAGGCGGGGGATAAGATTGGCGAGATGTGTCTTCCCACCTGACGCCCTTAATTATAATCCAGCACCTATCTGTGATGTAAACAAGATGCTGTGGCGTTGTTAGCCATATGGAGAGACTGTGGGAAAGCTTGGGGGTGCAAAAGTAGGCTTAACGCCCTTACGTATACATAGCAGCAAAAGTGTTCAAAGCATTCGTATTGCACAGTGCAGCTGTGA
Source organism: Amblyomma americanum (assembly GCA_030143305.2). Taxonomy (NCBI): domain Eukaryota; kingdom Metazoa; phylum Arthropoda; class Arachnida; order Ixodida; family Ixodidae; genus Amblyomma; species Amblyomma americanum. The sequence continues at coordinate 124,092 of JARKHS020027333.1, read as the reverse complement.
TGTCGTGCCTTCGTGAAGAACAAATACGTTAATCTTCCTCCCAAGTTAATCCTGAAAGTATAAAGCCCCATTTCGGAGGCGCTGTACATTCAAAACGCCGCGAGGCATGCGCTTGGAAGTCACCCACAGTTTGGAGTGCGAGGTGGTTGCGTGACCCTTTGAAAAACAAGGAAGGAAAAGTTACCTAATTACATTTATCGTTTGGTACAGCATCCATGGGAGTTGCTAGTCGATAACAATTGGCGAGTGCTCGGAAGGAGAGAGTGGAAAAGTACCCTTCACCATTTCGAATTTATTTTAAAATACCACGATAAATGTACGTTGTGAAGGCGTCGACAAGTCCCTAAAAGGCGCCATATTCTTGGAGCGTTATCCAGAATTGAGCTAGTTTCTCGTTTAGCCCGACATGCTCCTGCATGCTCTACATTTGCTCTGTAATACAGTAGTTAAAACTATATAGCCTAGACAGTATTACACCGAAATCGCTGTTCTCAAACGCAATGAAAAGACCACGAAATGGAACCACGCATTCAAACTAAATATTTTACCAGCGCTTCGCTTTATTTTCTAATGAATCTTAGCCACCTTCTCATTCCTGGAAGAAGGCTGAGGTTTTGTTTTATTGTATAGGAGTCTCAACATCTTGCCCCCCTAAGGATTGCTGCTAGGGTTACCCTACCTTGCTTAAATATTTTATATGACCCATTCACAACATTGTTTTTGCTTCGTCACTAGATAATGCGAAACAATATTTTAGACTCTCTACACCAACCATAATTAATATTTCTTTAAATTGTGCAGAAAGCAATTTCTCTACACCTTGAGTTTGGCGCCTTAGTTGCCTATGTGCCATAAAATTCAACAAAACACAGTGCTGGTCAAGCTGGTCAGCGGTGATCCCATGTTCGAACCCCGGACCAGGAAGAATTTTTCTTTGACTACGAACTTTCTGAGAAATCTGTATAGCTTACTTTTGTAGCCGTATGCCTGCGCATGGGTGGATGCCAATGAGTAATACTCCCTTATTAGAAAACACAGAACTACGCACTGTAGCAGACGGGGCCGCCTACGATGCCCCTGGCAGCCTCCGGCGTGCGCCAGGAACACCTATAAGTGTAATCACAGTCTTAATCGGCTACTACAGTGCGTAGTTTATACATGGTGTTGTTTGAGGGCTGGCTTCAATGTAAATATTGCTATCGTTTGAACGGCAGTATTTGGGAGGGCACGTTGCGCAAGAGGCAGCTTACGCTACTAAACGAGCAGCTTACGCTACTCTGAGAAAACTAAGCGGATAAGAGCGAATAAGAGCGCCTTTTGGAGATATATCCGGGTTCAAAACACACGTTAGAGTGATAGCTTGGAAATGACATGTCATACTTTGTCACATTCTTATTGAAAGCACTTGCCGGCCTTTAACAAATGACTGGATACTCTGCGGGTCCTCTACCAGAGGAGAAAATATTTTTTAACATATTCCTCACATGTGTTCCTACCGGTCGCTCTCCAGCCCCGTAATTTAAACCCGGTTTGACTCCCACGCCCACATTCCGCGGTGTTTTAAATATACATCGCCACAAAAGTGACGCTTCATACTATCAAAACCTGCTAATTCTTTGTTCTTAACAAAGGCACATCATAGGCTCAATGCTAAGTTGCAATCTTTGCAACTGCTTTGCAATCTTATAATTCCATGAATTTTTATGGGCGCTTAGCCTCCTTTCACACACACTTAGAATGAGAGACAAAACGTTTATGCAACGCTTATAGCGTCCTTGGACTCTTCATGGGTGGAATACCCAGTTCGAGACTCCTGCGGCTGCTGCGGTAGCTTGGGCTCGTTCAAACAGTAAAAGTTTATCTCCGGGTTCCCAGCTGAACAGCGCTACCTGCCACTCCTCCTGCCTAGCATTGTGTGTAACTAGGAGTGCAGGGTTGTGGTGGCATCTCCATGTAGTGTGGTATAGTGTTGCTGTCTCTCCTCACCAAGCGCATGCGGGCCTGCATACAGAGGGGTCTATCTTACTTCGAATAAATAAGCATGGACATTTGTTTCAAGCTATCTACAAGTTACAGTCTGCTCTTTAGTGAGTTAGCTACGGGGTGTGGATAGATCGTTGTTAGTCCTCTCTCTTAGTCGTATAGATCGTCCTTAGCCATAGGTCTGGGCGACTGGCTCGAGTCTGAACATATCAGCCGTCTTTCGGTTAGGATGTCGTTGGATCCTGGGTACGCATGCATATTGTGATCGTGAGTAGTAAAAACGCCCCTCAAAACAGGACGGCACAGACGCAGGCAAAAACACAGAGTGGTTGATATTTTTTTTGGTCGACGCCAACGCTTTAGAGTATTTAATCACCGTGATCACAACTGTCTTTATTAGACTAAGTTATATACAGGACAAAGCCCTAACCTCTAACCTTCCAAATAACACTTTCCTTTGCTTTTACGGCCAAGATATGCCCGCAAAATTTTCTGGTCGCATCCTTCCAAATGAATTTGTCCCACTAGCTGCTAGGCTTATTAACGCTATATCGCTAAGGCTCCCGTGCTGCAGAAAATCCCGCGTCATCATCGGCGGTATGACCAACAAAAAAATCCCCGGACAAACAACGTAGGTAGGTCACTTGCGTCACATCACTTTATGGCGTCATCATAACCTGCCCACTGCATCACGAGCAAACTGACCAGAGTTTCAGGTGGATGTTAAATTTACGATTGGCCGCTAGATGTTTCTAGGGGGCAGCAATTGAGTCGCACAAGGCCAACTGGAAGCGGAACCTGCCATCGCAGGACAATGCCGCATCGCTTAACGACTGCACCACTGCGCCAGGACAGGTAGGAGGACTCCCAGGTATCTATGAATGAAAAGTCGATAATGACCAATTGCACTTATATTGGCGTTAAGCCATTCACGCTATAATGCGATACCCCTAATGCGGAGCTTAATTGTCGCCTCCAATTTTTCTTTCTAGAAGAACGTTACCTGAGGGGATTTGTTAATGGTGACGTTAACCCGTTTAGTTTCAGCAAAACAGTTAGAGTAAAACTAGGAATTTTAAGTGTATTGCCCTCATGCTGCACACATCGAAAACTTGCTTTTTGCTGCTGTCTGACACTCCTCAGTCCTGCCACATCACTCAGTTTTTGGTGCCATTTATGCGTGCCGTGAGCACAGGCTCTAGAATGGACCGCGTCTGGAGCACTCTCCGGCATTGATGTGCTGCAGTAGTCATCGAACGAAATTACCTCATGCATTATCCGAATCTCACGCCAGTTATCAAAAAATATTCGAAAGGTGGAACGTCGTATTCAGTGCGTGTCGAATGATTTTTATCTAGCAATGTCCATTCGTCCGACGGTTCGAATAGGAGGGCTTTTGATGGGTTATCCGACAATTCCAAATCTTCCAAATGGAAGGCAAACACGCCTGTGCTGAACGATGACACCGCACGTTACAGCGCTGCACGCGGCCGGAAATAATCCGGAACCGTAACTGCGCTTCCCCGAATGTATCGCCCATGTATCGCTTCGGGACAAAAAACGCCACAATATACACAGTGTACACTACATTCATCTTTTTACCCAACCCTATTTATTGTCAAGGAGCTTTTTGTTTTTAAGGACACAGCCTAAAGGAACATTCTACCGGTCTTTCGGGATATCTCCGCTGAGATTTAAAGCTTTTCAAATTAAGTGGTTAGTACGAAAATCTAATGACGAAGACACTTCGTCATTGTATTCTCAAAGAAAATGTTTTCCTCTTTTTAATCACATTTCTGAGTCCTTAAACGCCCGAAAGTATGTATGGATTTTTCGTTGCAGAGCTTCTATCGCTGGAGCGCCAAAGTGTCTGGGATGCAAATGCGTGCATGGAAAACCGGACTGCGAAATGCCTGGCAGCATATGCGAGTGCTACAATGGTGTGGTGTACTACAGGAACAGCATATTCTGCCCTATTAATGTTACGCACTGCGCTCCTGAAAAAAGGTGACATGTTCTGATCCCCACATTGAATGAGATAGTTTTCCTGCATCCTAAAACATGCGTGGCCACCTCTGCCGGGGTATTCTTCAGCTGTTTTATAGAAATGCATCTCCTTGGTGGCTGAGACGGACGTCAATTAATTGGTCACATAGATTGTAATATTCAAGTATGTGTCGCCATTTTTGTCTACTCTTCCTGTACTTTGTTTTCTTTTGCAGCAATCCGCGATACTCAAAGAAAAAAACATGAATGCTTACTTGGGCGCTACATGCGGCCCCCATTTTTTGAAGACGCCTTGAGATGTAATGGGCGGCGCCCGGTGAATAGCGCGTGGCGTCTGCTTGAGGACATCGAACGTTCCCTGTACGTGCCTGGCACCTCGTCGTCTTTCCAAGCGCCACTCGATGTATTGGCGCTATAACTCCCCCCCCCCCCCCCCCCCCAGACAATGTGTCCGAAAAATGAAATGGAAAAAAATGGAGTGCATATCGGAGGCGAGGTCCGGTGGGTAGAGATGACATCAAAAGGGCTGGGAAAAACGCTGTGGGCGCAACGGCACGATGACAGCTGAGCGAATTGGGGAATAGCGAACAGCCGCGCTGCCGAAATCAAAATCACAACCAAACTCTCATGACGCTGAACGCGCACCAATGATATGTGGTTAGGGCGCGGGCTCTATTGCGGGATGTCAGTCACAATCATGTCACGATTATGCCTGCGGGGGAGGTAATCGGCTGAAAGTTGCCGGGAATCGAGCAAGGGTGTTTGCCGCAACGCAAGGTGAACTCTGGTGCAGGTGAAGTCGCTAGTATTGATGGGTGCGCGTTGGGCGCGCTGGTAACTTCACGGCACGAGGGAGAGGTACCCAATGCAGACGCCCACGGATTCGTCTCCATAGCTTAAGGAAACCACTAATAGCATCTACTTTGCTTTCTGCGCAGAGTCGAGGAAGAATTAGATTAAGTGCAATTCTGCCAAAGAACTCGCAGGCGAGCTCGTAAACGGCAGGGCACAGAAATGTGACCGCAAGTTTAAATATTACAACCGGCATCCGAGGTTGTCCAGAGAAATGGGGGAAACTCCCGAGTGACTGTCAAGATTGCCCCTAGTTAAATCTGAGAGAATTTTAATTAGACGAAACCAACCTGTGCCTGTATGATCACCACATTGTCAGAAGTACTTTGGTCGTATATACATTGCGTTTTGAGTGCTCTTATGGTTTTTTTGTTTTTGTGTATTTTGTGCGGTTTTCTGTAAAATGTGCTACACGGACACTAGGTAATAAAAAAAAAGTGCTGGAAGGCGATGAAAGCGTGAGAGTTATGCCGTAAAGAGGCAATGAACCGTGCCTTCAGGTTACTATAGAGTGTAGAACCTTGTTCGGGCAAGATGAGGCAATCGAAGAGGTCGTCTGGAAGGTTCAGATTTTCCACAAAGTAGCGTGTTGCCGGGGCCGGAACATTGTGGATGTAGAAGTAGGATTGAAGAAGGAACTCTAATGGTCGATTTTTCTCGCACAAGGGCAGTGCGCCGGGCTTCTCAGGGCATCCACGCCGTGTGGGCGTCGCTTTAATGCATGCCTGTCGGTTGGAAGACGTGCGTGGAGACCGCAATATGACACGGTTTGGTAGAGGGCAGATGGCTGCGGCTTGATGAGCCGGACTGCAGAAGTGAGCATGGCCGCTTGTCCCGCGCCGAGAACCGGCTGCTAGACAGGAAAACAAGCGTGATGAACATGGCGGGTGAAACGACGCGACTGCTGGCTACGTGCGTGTGAGTAGTGCGAGGTCACCACAATGTGATCGCTAGGCGCCGCCCCGCATTTAGTGATCCCAGCTTGAGACGCGATAAGCGGCGGCGGCCAGCGAACACGTCCGCCCTTATAATTTGTTTTTTGGGGAAAGGAAATGGCGAAGTATCTGTCTCATATATCGGAGGACACCTGAACCGCCCCTTAAGGGAAAGGATCTTTCCAAAAACAATATCAGAATGGAACGGGCTTCCGCGTGACGTGGTCAGCTTGACAAACCAAGATTCCTTCTTATCTGCGGTCGTGTCGCTGTTATAGACGCAGTGTGTTTGTTCATGCTCTTAGTTTTGCATTTTTGTATTCTTAAGAAGCGCAGAGTGTTTGTTATTGCTTCTGTGCTCGCTTTTTATTTTGTGTGTGCTTGCTTTGTTGCATCGCATTATATCAACGATGTATGTTTGTTCCACTCCTGCCTTGGCTACCAAATGGCGACTGGCAGTATTGAATAAAATAAAAACAAAATAAAGAAATAAAATAAAGGAGGGACTGAAAGAAGAAAGGAAGAATAAGGTGCCGTAGTGGAGGGCTCCGCAATAATTTCGACCACCTGGGGATCCTTAACGTGCACTTGCATCGTGCAGCACACGGGCGCCTTTTGCGTTTCGCCTCCATAAAAACGGAGCCGCCGCGGTTGGGTTCGAACCCGGCACACGTCCGCTCTTCGCGAGTGCCTCGAGCGTTGCCCGCTGCGCTCGTTCGGCACCTCGAACCCCGACGCGGAGGGTACATTTCGATGGAGGCGAAATGTTAGAGACTCGTGAAGCGTGTGATTTTACTGCACCTTCAAGGAACCCGAAGTCGGCAAAACTTGCTGGGGCCCTCTAATACAGGATTCCTAAAAGCATTAATCGCTGTTATACTTTCAACTCCATAAACCAAACTGTCACGATACACGCTGAGCATTGAACAGTTATTACGCTTTTCGTTTCTTGAACACCGATTTACCCCTAAGTGGGCATCACAGAAATACGTCAAGACGTTCATTTCTAAAGCAGAGCGCGAGAAGATGCCAGTTTAGTGCCGGGCTCCAAAGGCTGTGACTGTGGGCAAGTGCCCTAAGGCAGCGTCTTGAAGCGGAGCTGCCCTGTTCGTGAGGAATCGGTGTAAAGAAACGAAATACAGAAAAGAAAATAATGAATTGGTACAGGGGATGCAGCGATGGCGTAGAGGTAGAACATCCGCCTCGCGTGCAGGAGGACCGGGGTTCAAATCCTGGTGCCGCGCAATTCTCCACCGGGTTAAAAAAAAAACCGCGTGTCGATGGAATTGCATAACCAGGCCTGGAGTGCGGCCTTATCTCGGTGACCAGAACCGACAACGCACTCTCTCACCAGAACAGGATTTGGCCACCCTGGTGTAGTACTTGGCCACAACCTTCTATGATCAAACCAATTAACCCTCGGCCCTCAGTCCCCAGCGGCTGCAGAGCAACTGACCACGGCGGCGGTCAGACCTGTCCCGCAGCGGAGGGTGCTAAGAATCTCTGGCTCCGGACAGGCCGCCATTGGAATCTGAACCTGGCAACGTTTAACGCTAGAACTTTAGCTAGTGAGGCTAGCCTAGCAGTGCTGTTCGAGGAACTAGCGGGAATTAAATGGGATGTGATAGGGCTTAGCGAAGTTAGGAGGACAGGTGAGGCGTATACAGTACTAAAGGACGGACACATACTGTGCTATCGCGGGTTAGAGGATAGACGAGAACTAGGTGTGGGTTTCCTCATTAATAAGGATATAGCTGGCAACGTAGAGGAGTTCTACAGTATTAACGAGAGGGTAGCAGCTATAGCAATTAGGCTGAATAGGAGGTACAAGCTGAAAGTGGTGCAGGCCTACGCACCCACATCCAGCCATGATGACCAGGCCGTTGAAAGCTTCTATGAGGACGTAGAATCAGCAATGAATAAAGTAAAATCGCAGTACACTGTACTGATGGGTGACTTCAATGCGAAGGTGGGCAAGAAGCAGGCTGACGACCACGCGGTAGGTGACTATGGGATAGGCTCTAGAAATAGCAGGGGAGAGTTATTAGTCGAATTCGCGGATAGAAATAATTTACGGATCATGAATACCTTCTTCCGCAAACGAGAAAACAGGAAGTGGACCTGGAAGAGCCCCAATGGTGAGATTAAAAATGAAATCGACTTCATACTATGCACTAAACCTGGCATCATTAAGGATGTGGCCGTCCTCGGAAGGGTGCGTTGCAGCGACCATAGAATGGTAAGGTCTAGAATTAGCTTAGACTTGAAGAGGGAACGGAAGAAGCTAGCGAAGAAGAAGACCATTAACGAGTTAGCCGTAAGAGGGAAAGCACAGGAGTTTAGGATAGCGCTGCAAAACAGAGACTCGGCTTTAACTGAGGAAGATGATCTTGATGTTCATTCAATGCACGATAACCTGACATCAATAATTACGGAGTGCGCAGTAGAAGTAGGCGGTAGGACAGTTCGAAAAGATACCGGGAAGCTATCTCAGGTGACGAAAGATCTGATTAGGAAGCGCCAAAACATGAAGGCATCTAACACTACCGATAGAATAGAACTAACGGAGCTATCAAAGTTAATAAATAAGCGCAAGGTAGCCGACATAAGGAAGTTTAATATGGAGAGAATCGAGCATGCTATAAAGAACGGAGGTAGCCTAAAAACAGTGAAGAGGAAACTAGGCATAGGTAAAAACCAGATGTATGCATTAAGAGACAAGCAGGGCAATGTCATTAGCAATATGGATAAGATAGTTAACGTAGCCGAAGAGTTCTACACAGACCTGTACAGTAGCCAATGTAATCAGAGCGCTAATGAGAAAGACAGCAGTGCACAGCAATACGTCATCCCGCCAGTTACGAAAGATGAAGTAAAGAAAGCCTTAGAAGCAATGAAAAGGGGAAAAGCAGCTGGGGAGGATCAGGTAACAGCAGATCTGTTGAAGGATGGAGGGGACATCGTGCTAGAGAAACTAGCCACCCTGTATACGCAATGCCTTATGACCTCGACTGTACCAGAAGCTTGGAAGAATGCAAACATTATCTTAATTCATAAGAAGGGAGACGCCAAGGACTTGAAAAATTACAGGCCGATCAGCTTACTATCCGTTGCCTACAAAGTATTTACTAAGGTGATCGCTAATAGAGTCAGGGCAACGTTAGACTTTAATCAACCAAATGATCAGGCAGGCTTTCGTAAAGGATATTCTACAATAGATCATATTCACACTATCAATCAGGTGATAGAGAAATGCGCAGAATATAACCAACCTCTATATATAGCTTTCATTGATTACGAGAAAGCATTCGACTCAGTGGAAACCTCAGCAGTCATACAGGCATTGCGTAATCAGGGGGTAGAAGAGCCTTATGTCAAAATACTGGAAGATATATATAGCAACTGCACAGCTACTATAGTCCTCCATAAAGTCAGCAATAAAATTCCAATAAGGAAGGGCGTCAGGCAAGGAGACACGATCTCGCCAATGCTGTTCACCGCATGTTTGCAGGAGGTATTTCGAGGCCTGAATTGGGAAGAGTTGGGAATAAGAATAAATGGAGAATACCTAAATAATCTGAGATTTGCTGATGACATTGCCTTGCTGAGTCACTCAGGAGGTGAACTGCAAATCATGATCAACGAGTTAGACAGGCAGAGCAGATCGATGGGTCTAAAAATTAACATGCAGAAAACCAAGGTAATGTTCAACAGCCTAGCAAGGGAACAACAGTTCACAATTGGCAGCGAGAGCCTAGAAATGGTGCCGGAATACGTCTACTTAGGGCAGGTAGTGACAGCTGATCCGGATCATGAGAGGGAGATAACTAGAAGGATAAGAATGGGGTGGAGCGCATATGGCAAATTCTCGCAGATCATGAGTGGCAGTTTACCAATTTCCCTCAAGAGGAAAGTGTACAACAGCATAATCTTACCGGTACTCACCTACGGGGCAGAAACGTGGAGGCTAACGAAAAGAGTTCAGCTTAAGTTAAGGACAACGCAGCGAGCCATGGAAAGACAAATGATAGGTGTAACGTTAAGAGATCGGAAGCGGGCAGAGTGGGTGAGGGAACAAACACGGGTTAATGACATCCTAGTCGAAATCAAGAGAAAGAAATGGGCTTGGGCAGGGCATGTAATGCGAAGGCAAGATAACCGCTGGTCTTTAAGGGTAACGGAGTGGGTTCCAAGAGAAAGTAAGCGTAGCAGGGGGCGGCAGAAGGTTAGATGGGCGGATGAGATTAAGAAGTTTGCAGGCAAAGGGTGGATGCAGCTGGCAAAGGATATGGTTAATTGGAGAGACATGGGAGAGGCCTTTGCCCTGCAGTGGGTGTAGTAGGGCTGATGATGATGATGATGATGACAGGGAATGATCCCGTTTACAGTTTCATCAACGAAGGTTCAACTGTGAGATCGCGACAAACACTAATTGCAGTTGCGTGGAAACGGTGATGGCTCCGCTGGTGTCTGGTCGAGGCGAATGTCTCAGCTCTGCTTTCAGCAGGTGCTGGCACCATCTCTTCTTTTCTTTTTTTTTTGAACTTTGGGCAGTGCTGCTCACAAAGCTGCCACCAAAAAAAGCGGCGCAGGAATTTTACTGTGCGGCTCGGCAAGGCTAAGAAAAAAATCGCCTTAGGAGTAGGACTCCTCAAGACTGCACTGCTGCTGTGACTATCTGTGAACCGTCCCAGAAAAAGCTACGCATTTCCTACTGTGGTTTTGGACATTACATGTTCTTTTTGGGACAAAATGTAGTGACAATTTCTATTTGGAGTGGAACCTGAGGAAACAACTTTCCAGCACAATTTTTTTGTCAATATGTATCCCATACGCATTTAGAGAGGGCGCTTTAGACGACAATCTTTGATAAATATATTTTTCAAAGATCACGTTGTTTCCAAGTGGTGCATTATCGAGAGGATGTCCTTAGCGCAGCACATCACAACGGAAAGGCAGGCCGAGCGAGTTTTCTCACCCACGTTTTTTGCGTCTTCGTGCTACTTTCTAACCAGCTTAAACAGAATAATATCACCCGCAATGTTCGATGCCCTACTGCCAAAAATGTCTCACAATTGTGGAAACTTCTAAAGCCCTCTCTTCATGACAGGCGGTATGATTTTTGTTTTAAATATTATTTCAATAAAACTCCCGTGAATAAATTGCAAGATCCCATTAACAAGAGAGCCTGTAGAGAATATATATGAAGCTTTGGATTAATTCACAAAATAAGGTTTGGTTTGGTTTATGAGTTTTAACATCACAAAGTGGCTCAGACTCAGAACGATTCAGATTCAGAAGGACACAATTTAAAGCAATCATCAAAAACACAGAAATTCAAAACGTACGCTCTGATAGCACCTATTACGGCTTTCGGTAGTTCGTCTTTCATAGGAAAAAATTAAAATGTGAAGATGGGGATAGGTATAAATTAAACACTGGTTTGTTTAAGACAGCTAAACTTGATAGCTTTACTCCGCATGCCTTTCATTTTGCGATTAAGGTTTATGCTACTGATAAAGCAGAGCTGTTACGTTTAATCAATCTGCGATAGAAGAGAAACATGCACAAAGACAGCCACCATGAAATCAGTAAGGACCCGCATTTTAGGTGATTGGACTGGACAAGAATTCCTCAAATGTCCTGTAATTATTTTATTTTATTTCTGTAATGTGGAAACATAGTTGAACGCTATAGCTCAAATGTGCACTAAAACGTTCCGAAGCAATCTAGCAGTAAGCCGTAACTACCGCCAATACTACACTATAAAGTCGGCTCTTATAAATTAAAATTATTCTTCAATAAACGCATTTCTCTTCAGGGAGAATAAAAAGTATACAAATGCATGATACGTAAGCTTCCAAACTTTTACCTGAAGTGGCAAAGATGGAGCGAAAGAGGGAAAGACTGAAATCACTTAATGCACAAATGGCTAAAATGCTAGTCTATGCGGTGTAGAGAATAGGAGATAGAAAGACGGAAATGTACACGGGCAAAGAACGTTAATGGAAAGTAAGTGAAAACTAAAAACGAAAGGAAATAACAAAAAAAATGAATATAGAAAGTGGTTGAATTTCTGGTGATGTGCGTCAAGGAGTAACGTTAGGAGGTAATTAATGCTGGATGCAATGTTATACAAAGGTGCAGAATAAGTTCATCGCACGAATAGTGCGTAATGATGAGATGCAAAAAGGTATTAGAGTTTTGAAGGGAAAGCTTTACTGCGGGACCTCGTACAACGATCGTCGTGAGGTTAGTTTTCACCTTCAGCAGGGTGGGAGGTAAGAATCTTGAAAAAGAGAAAAATAAATCGAACCAATATCCATGACCGGGAGTGGAACCCGTGGCTAATCTACCACGTGAAAGATCTAACTCGGCTGTTGCCGCAGCCAAGACGCCTCGTTTTAAACTGCGCTTCACAGCGTCGTCTTCATCATATTCCATTTGCCCCTTCCGGCTGCGCTCCGTGCTCAGCGTTGTCTTCTACGTAACACAAATCCCGGCTTTCACTCCGGTTCGAATGCAGTAAACATTCTCTGTAGTTTTTTTTAGAATAGACCAATGTTTTCCAAGCAGGCATATAAAAAGTTTAAAGCAAGTCTTTTTTGCGTATGGCAGGCTAACGAACCTATTACACAGGTCACTGTGAGAGGCACTTAGGTGACCGACTCCATACAATGATCATAGTACGGACGCTTGTCGCCATACTCGATATATGCCACGCTGTTTCGATCTAGCCGCCTTTGTTCCACTGCGAACTATCCGTTTTTCGACGGAGAGCAAAAGCAAGGGTGAAAACTATAAACTGGGATAAACAGAGGCTACGGCGGATTACGACCTTTGGAATCGGATTAGTGAAATTGACTGATGCGGGCCTAAATCTCGGAGCGAGATCGCCAATTTTTCTTCGATATATTTATTTCGCACCTATAATTGTGCGAAAGTTTCCGTTCTTATTAAAGTGCCTAACTTGAATGTAGCTCTTTATAAAACGTAAGAAGATGCAGCGAGCCGCGCATAAGCAGATTTCTCACCGCTCCTTTTCCGCTGCCGTAGACGTTGCGTCAGGGTTGTTCGATCCTGACTGCTCGAAGCTAATCTGCAGAACTACTACTTGATTGAAATCACGCGCTTCGTCAGTCAGGTAACGCGGGAAGTAGGAGCTCAGACCTCCGTTTAATCTCTCCAGGAAGCCAAACCTACATTAACTTACGCGTGAAATTGCGTTCTCTCTCGCTGTAACACAAATTATTTAAACCGCATTCAGTGCGTAGCTTCCACACTAAGGTATATTTATTAAGCACGATAAACTGCGCAATAAAAATTTACTAAAACTGTATAAAAACAAAAATAACCGGCTGACAACAATACAGCGCAAACAACAAATGCTAACAAGTGAAGGAAGTCACGGACAATTTATTGACAGGGCCCGTATTTTGTCGATCGAACATGAAGCAAATTAGATGAAGACGAAGTGATGCTGACTCCACAGTAATTTTAAATATTACCATAAAGAATGTATTTTGTCCTGGAGATAAATATTTTGGCCTTAGCCAGAGCTCGTGATGATCGGGAGTTTCGCCAATCAGGGAACCCTGCATAATGTCCCAGTTGCTGTACTCCAAGTAATCCTTTTTCCTTTCGGAAGATTTAGTTTTCCGACTTTGAGCTCAAGATCCATGTCATCGATGATAAGTAATCAGGCAAATCTTTTATTCAGTTAACGCCGATTTTGTACAATCGTTACTGGCACAAAATTCCTAGTTCCGCACGTAGGCCTAGAACGTAAAGAAGTATATTTCTAAATACAGCTTTTCGGTGCCGTAGCATTGGAGCAGCAAGTGCTGATAGAACATAGGCAGCAAACCCAGCGTTCATGTTCTAGCACCGCCATAAAGCTTTCTGGAACATGCTTTCTAAGGGTGCCAGGAGGTAATTTTGTGCTGATATTGGTACACAATTTTGTTAGCTAAAATTCGCTATAATTTTAAGAGTTTTAGTATTTAGCGAACGATATGGCATTCAAAATAGTCTTCCTGCTTTATTAGCATTGTTGATAAGGATGAAGATAACAAGAGTTGGGATAAGATTGCTGAAATTTTTGACGGGAAGAGCAAACCACGCTTTGTCACTCTTGAGGAGATATTCTTTGGTGATTATAGCAGGTGCCTTTTAATGTGCCCCACAGGTACTCCAAGACGGAGCTTGTAGCGCGCCGTAAAATAATCACCAACATGCCTACTGGTGAATATCGAATGAGTGTTAACATGCATAATTTGGGATTCTAGTAAATAAAGACATAAGAAGGAGGCAATACGAAGCAGTTGAGGTGGGGGGGGGGGGGGGGGAGTGGGGGAGTAGTACACTGAAAGCATCAGATCTTATCTTTGCTACTCTCAAGGCTACCCGTGATTTTCTGGTTCGTTGAGAAACTAAAATGTACTCTAATCCGTACACCTTGCTCTTTCTAGAAATGCATGTGAGATGATGCTTATGGTCTGAAAAAAAATTTTCGCTTTTCATGCAAGTGTTTTTCAGTAACCTTGTATATCACGACCATGTTGCTCAAAGTCTTGTTTGTTCAGGGGGCCGAGCCCCCCTCCTCACCCATCTTGTTTGCAGTGCGGGTGTTGGGAGGAAAACTGCATTCACGAGAATTGCCGTTGTGATAATGGTATCATGTACCTTATTGACAGTCCTGGTGTTTGTGCTATGAACGAAGAGGAGTGCCAAAAGGATGGATTCGAAACGTAAGGATTCGAATCCCTCAGCTGGAAAATTTATTTGCTCCGAAACGTTTATAAAGTTATCCCGAAGATATTAACTATGTCTGACAGTCAAAATTCCGAAGAAAATCAAAGCGCTATTATTTTTCAAATGCATCTTGAACACACGCTCTCAGTATAAGCGTAGATGTTACTGCGGTGTATTCAGAAAATTTTCCTGTCTGAAGCCTGCCACTATATAATAGCTAGTGTCTCGTTTCCTAATTTATAGACCGTTGCATTGATAGGTCATTGCATTGCGTTGCACTTGGAAAAACTCCAAGTGCAACATTATTATTCGCAGGAATTGGTGCCAACGCTCACAGTCACTACACCCCAGTGTGTCCTGACCTGCGTGCACTAAAAGCTAAACAAAAGTAGGGTTCTACATAGGGTGCCCCCTTTAAAGCTAGTATATGCATTTCGAAATTAATGCCAGGATTTGCGATGCTGCCAGTAGGGAAATGAAATTAACTTGATCGCCCGGCCTTTGGACACAATTCCCTAGCTCAGCCTCGCCTATCGGACCCAGTTCAAGAGCTGGCCTTCTGAGAGAGTAGAATCCTGTTCGTAGCTGCTAATATGCGACCACGCACTTTAGACGTATGTGCTTAAGGAAGGCTTCCTTCTAAGTGGTACCTGGTATCTGTAGGATGGCAGTAACATCTGTGAGCGTGAATTCGGCGACCCACACCCTCCTTGTTCTCAAATTCTTCGTGCTTAGGATCAAGGTTGGAGGCTGATACAATATAAAAACAATTTCCAGGGCTTAGTGGCCTTGGCTATAACGTGACCACGTTGCGCAAACTTCACAGCACTAGCTGTTACGGGTTCTTTCTCCCGCGCGGGGGTCGAGCGTTGGACCATCGGCACGCTGTCATTTCTGGAAACAGTCTTAAGAGGCCCGGATATTGGGGCAGAGTGTGAGCGCCCCGAGAGGGACAATAAGAAAAAGAAAGAGCCGAAGGAACAGAAGGTGCGTGAAGAAAAGTAAAAAAATATGACTGGCGGTTTAGCATTACTGAGAACAAACTACTGCGCAAAAAACACGTTTTTTTCCTGGTGAGCACCACCGCCGCGTACCTGAAAGCGGGATTGAGATCTCCACATACCCAGAGAGCCAGTTATGAGATTTTCCTTTTCTAGTTGTCAACGCCAATGAACTCAATCAACGCCGGAGGCCTACTGCTCCAGTGCAGCGTTTCTGCCAGAGCGTTGTCAACGACAACGCGAACGGCGGACAAAGAAACAGAACAATTTTAATGCGACAAGCGGGTTAGGACCCCCGGAATTCATCGGCAACGCGCGGTCCCAGTATGTAAAAACGTTCACACCTCTTTTCGACATGACGTCGGTAGCCCTAATCGCCACAGCAAGCTGCGATGTCGGCTCCGGAGACAACAGCAGAACCTCCCAGTCTTCCCAACCAGAGATAGCAGGCCCTCTATCACTACCACAATTATAGCTGAAAGAGCGATTTGCGTGTCCACTGACCGAGAAGGGAGGAAGGAAAACGTTTATTGAGCTCTAGAGCCAGCCGTCATCACTGACCGAGAGAGCCAGCTATGCGCCTTTTTTTTTCTTTCGTTACAATCCTAAATTCTACACCTTCACATGCGGAAATTGCATGGTAGGAGGCTAATCTTGCATTCGAAAAATTTTTTGTGTAAATATATAAACATAAAAACTATAGGAGTGTCAAGCTCCGGTTCAGGAGTATGATGCAATAGTTCTAATGGGTTCCTTAATCGGCGAGGGGCCCTCTTGGCACATCACATCGCAGAACGGTAAATCTGCAATTTACATTCAAGCCCTGACACGTTCATATGTTGGCAACCAATCCTCAACATCCGTGTAATGTGTACCGCTGAAGAGTGTGGTGTCACGCTGCCATGCTGCGTCGTAAAAGATGAGAGCCGAGGGAAGAGTTTCGCAGATTGGGCGAAGGTCTCATGCATCACGGAGGCGACATGATGTGCTCTACTGCGGAGCTTCATGGTGAGAAGATAGCTAACACCTCCACTACTTTTAGAAAAAATCTAACGAGGTGCTACGTTGCAATATTTTGGCAGGACGGCCTCCAACCAGCAGAGTAGAAGAGATAACACAGGCGTCAGAGAGTTCAGCGGTTGTCTGACAGGTTTTGGGTCTTTATTAACACATATGTGACGCTGCGGTTGAGCAATTGCCGGCAAAATAAGCAAGGCGAATCCCACCTGTAGCTTAAAGGAACTCAACTTCAGCTGTTGCAGCCGTATTTTACCTTGACGGCCGCTGATGTTTCCGGAGCCGAAGGTCTCTGTTAAAATGTATATATAGCTATATCTTGAACATAACTCAGATGGCAGACGGTGTAAAAGCTACTCCATGAGTTTTAAGTGTTTGACCGGGGTCTGGGCTTCCTCACATACACACACATGTGCGCGTAATATATATATATATATATATATATATATATATATATATATATGTATATATATATATATATAAAATCACCAAAAATTGAAGAAACACACACACACTTATATATATATATATATATATATATATATATATATATATATATATATATATATATATATATATATATATATATATATATATATATATATATATATATATAATGTTACGAACGTAGGTTGCGTTGGCTCCGCAGAATAAGGATTTAAGAGAAGTGGGCACTTCTAAGACATCTATTTATCAACGTTTCGACCGCGGTGCGGTCGAAACGTACATAATATATATATATATATATATATATATATATATATATATATATATATATATATATATATATATATATATATATATATATATATATATATATATATATATAATTGCAGTAAGTCATATTGATTACGATCATATCCGCAGTGCCGTTTGCTGTTTCAACGTTGAATAACCTTTGACTACATCACAGGATTGCACTGTTTATAGCGGAAGGATGCGCGCAAGAATACAATATACAATGAAAACTAAATATTTACCTAACATAATAAGCTTGAGAATGCATAGCACAAATGGCCACTGCTTGGGTACCTCTACATGCTTTAATTTCACATCCAAGCGGGCGGTAATTATAGGCGCAAGTTCGCCTTTCAAGAGTAAATGTACACAAAACTTTCAAAACTAGTTTCCGGGTTTCACTGTGCACCTTTGAGGGCGTTCTTTGTTAACAAAAGCATTTATTATATCAGTAAAAAACGTGGAAGGTATTGTATTTTGAAACCATGCGTATGTGGGTTTAGAAAACATTGGCGCAGAAAGAACGCTTCACTGTTCCCGTTGCTCCTGTCGCTCTTGTTATTGAAGGAAGACAAAACAGAGCGGCAAAAATATGCAAATTGGCTGGAAACCTTTAGATACATTGTGATGCGCCGACCTATAAGCATTCTAATTGGGGATAACGAACTTATCCGAGCATTCAGAGGATACAGCACCGAAGTTCAGAACTTTGTAATACTCCAACTTAAAGTCCCGATCTTGTGGTGAAACAGAACTAAGAGCAGGCTTCTGATAGCCACGTTAGCTGAGGGCAGATGTACTCGAACACGTGTTCAAGGACGGGTGAAGTACCTCCTGGACGCAGTGAAATGAAAAAAAAAACGAAATAAGTATTTTCGTTTCTCAGTGTCTACGCCGCCAGTCTACAGTACGTCTTTAAAATGCGCTCATATAATAAACACTCAAACTGTTTCAATCTCTGCAGGGATCAACCAAAATTTCACTGCCTACCTTGCAAGTGCAAAGGAAAAGACTGCGACATTGGGAAGTGCAAATGCGCATTACGCAAACTATATATCTTGGATTTCGATATTTTGCGATGTGCCCGCTCAAGATCAGAGTGCTTCTCCCTGTGAAAGAAGAGGTATCATTTTTGAAACCATAGGCTCAAGTTGATTGCCGTTTGGAGGCGGTATACGCTGGCTTTAGCCGACACGGGCGCTTTTTATTCTCGTATTGCGCTTAAGTCGGTGAAGACAGTAGAGGACTGCCTGTTTGGGGCACGGAAGTGGCCTATATATAAAATTTGGACAGACCCAGGCAGAGGGCTGGTTTGGTTTGGTTTATGGGGTTTAAGGTCCCAAAGCAACTCAGGCTATGACGGACGCCGTAGTGAAGGGCTCCTTCGAGTACAAAAAACTTGCGCCGCTGAGTTTACAGAAGGACTCATGTAAAAAGTGCACAAGTTGTTTTTATCGTCAGCTGTGGTTCTCATCAAGTGCATGCGATGGCGGTTTAGTGGAATCAATGTATACTCCCGGTAAACGAAGAGGGGGTCAGTAAAGAAGCTTGGCACAGGCGCATAATCGCTCTTTCTCCAATTGGGATGGGATTCGCAGAAGGCATTAAAAGAAGTGCATCTTACCGCATGGCAGGGTCACCGTGCATTGTGACTGCTTTTTCGTGGTGAGGATAGAAACGCTCTATGAGTCCGTTTATTTAGAGATGACAACTGGCAGTTTGTCCCACGCTACTCCGAAAAAGTTTATCACTTCCGTGAAAACTCCAACTACCCATGCGGTCTCTGACTGTGGTTGTGGGGTAGATGAGCAGCGCCATCGAAGTTGAGAGAAATGCAGCGCCCATGACAGTGTTCCTTGCGACGTCTTTATTCGATGTTTCTTCAGGCCGTCGAATGAAGTGGTCGACGCATATAAAAAATAGCGGTCGCTCTGACAAATGGCCAGCGTACCTACCATGTTGTTGTGGACACTGCGAAACGTTTTGCAAACGGCTACTGCGCCCACGTGTGGACCTAGTCGTGAATGTCAGTGCTCACTCGAGACCAGAAGAAGCGGAACGGAATGTCGAATTCTTTGATGTGAAAGAGTATGCAAAAAATCGAACGTTTCTTTTTTTTTCAGAAAGGTACAAGCGGGAACGGTCTAGCGGGAACTTTAGAGGTATCGCACTGTAGCGAACATTTAGCACGCTTTGGCTGGGAACTGTTTCGCGATGGAAGGATGTTAGCTCTGCCCGTAGATTCGCGCGCTTTGTGTCGTTTCTTTACTGTAAAGGGTTCATGCATGTCGACGAAAAATGTAGACGAAGTTGATGTTTTCGAGCGGCTGCGTGCGACGCCTACGACGACACTGAGGGCGGCAACACAACATGTGTATCAGATGTTTGTTGTGAACAAGAAGGCGGACGCTAGTTGGCACACTTCCCGTGGCAAATATAGAGATCCTAAACGACCAATCGAATCATTGACTTCTGATGGGTAAAAATGGTGAATTGTCCGACCTCATGTGGGTGGTAGAAATAGCTTACTGCCAGGTGTATATGGCGAGATTTTCGCAGGCAGAAAGCACGGAGCCCTGACAGGCAGGGGTGGTGCCCTTTTATAAAGAAAGCGACGGGTGGCTATGAAACGGTGATGTGCTGCTGAAGAACGCTAGCAAAGAAGCCGGAGTTGGGTTGGCGAATAGCATGGTGTAACTCAAAGGTCCGTTATGAACGCTAGCAAAGAAGCCGGAGTTGGGTTGGCGAATAGCATGGTGTAACTCAAATTGAGCTCGATGAAGCCGTCATCCGCGGCTGGTTCTCAGAGTAGTGCGCATTTGGAGATTTAGTACGAAGAATACGAGGGTGAGAGCAATGTGCCCACTTATCGTTCTGGTCGTCTTGGCGCTAATTTTACAAGCTTGTTTCGAGCTCGACTCGCCTAGTTTTGACTCCTCGTGCTTCTCCTCATTGGGGTAGAGATTGTTCTGAGTATATTCCCCTCAGTGCCTGTGGTCGATTCGTGCAGCGTGGTGCACTTTCTAATTAGTCGGCTGTAAAAGTTTACGATGCAGAGAAACTGTCAGCGCATCGTCTTTGAAATGACCTTGGCAAACTAGACGATGGTTCGCATTTTGTCAGCAAGAGGGTGGTGCTGTAGGTTTCCAAGTGATGCCAAGCAAATCAAACGCTTGCAGAACAAACTCATACTTTTTTATATGTCTGTGCTGTTTGCAGAAAGCGGCGGAAAAGGCGTATGTGGTGCAGGGGCTCTTATAAGGAGGAGCTTGCCATGAAAACATCATTTATATTAGCTAAGACGAAAAAATGACCCCGAAACAGGAAGCCAATGAATGGCTCGTAACATTGAAAAAGATTGCAAAATTGTAATTGCGTTTTTAAGAACTCAAATTGACCGTGCGGTGGCCACAATTTCTCTTTTCGAGATGACTTCTTTTTTACGGTAATCTGGCGGCAGGCCGAAACAGGAAAAAAATTTTAAATGATTGTTGCGCCGTGCACAGATGAAACAAAATTTTGTAATTTAGGAAGTCTCCGCCGCTCCTTTAGGGCCTCCATGTCCAGCAACTGACAGCCTTTGCATGTCTTCCACTCCCCTCACTTCTACGTGATATGAGGAAGGGTCCACAGAAGTGTTAGCCCCTAGGTAACCCCGTGCTGAGAATTCAAGTTCAGGAACCGGCAGTTTCCGCATGACTTCCATTCTTCTGACTTGTTGGAGACAACAGGGAGGAAGAAGCAGTGGCTCTTTGGGAGAGTGTCTTCCCAGTTTTCTTAAATAACAGAGTTCGATCCGCAGAGTATTCGGATGCCCATCGGCTCTCTAATAGGTAAAAGACTTCAGTCGGCCGAGTGATCACTTTTTTTGTATAAAAGTAATCACAAAAGGGTCTTCGACCAAACCGCGGCGTTGAAGCGTCAGCGATTCAATCCCCAGTCAAAGAACACAAAATTCATCTTGCGGTAAATTTACTTGCAGTACTTTTTATTCAAAGTGGTCGCTTGCGGTAAAACAACCAACAGCATTCTGAATGTGGCGGGCTCACTCCCCTGAGCCGCTAAGTACCCACTAGTTTTCTCTTCGGTAGAAGATTACCCTCGGCCTCGTGCTACTCTTTCTTGCGATGAAATCTATGACTATACCGAAGCGGTGGTTTTGGGTGTAGCGCATCCTCCTCGATTTCGGAAGTTGTTGGATTGGCTACCTTGTGCCGTCAGCTGCCCATCATTTGAGTTGAAACGCCTGGAAAACGTCCTTGGAGTAATGGAACAAAAGGCTTTGACGACCTAGCTCGTCAGATTTGGGCACAATGCGGCTTTATCTTAAGAGGCTCAGTTAGGTGTTCTGACGCCGGAACGAAACACTCACCGGTCAAGGAAACGGTTTGGTCTAAGACCCTTTTCCCTAGTGTCTCAAACTAAAAGAAAAACAAGAGCACCAGACAGGCTCAGATATTGTACCCACGAAAGGTGGGTACCCGACGGCGCTAGGGTCAAACCAAGTAATCCCCGAATTTGAGGTGGATGTCCTTCCACAAGGGCCACCACAATTGGACGCTATCGCACGAGGCGCATTTAAGGTATTTGACGGCAGAACGAAACACTAACCTGTCACAACAATAGATTGGTACGGGACACTTTTCCCAAATATTGTAATAAAAAAAAGACGAGCTGCTGGCCGTGGCAAACTTTGTACTCATCCGAAAGACGGCATATACCTGGCGGCTTCGCATGCAGAAGCCGTCACCTCACAAACACGAAGCGAATGCTCTACTACAAATCCACAAGAATAAGAACAGATGCCCAGCTGCTTGAGGAAAGTCTGATGATGCAAAGCGCCAGCAGGTGCTTGAATCGGTACAAGGAACCCCGATCGGTACAAGGAAAGATTTAATCATGGCAATGTGCAAGGCAAGAGGGTCATGGACACTCTTGAAGCTCGTAGCGGCCTTACATAGCATTGATAAAGAAACAGAAAAGTGTCAAGACGCATGCCTGGTTTTCTATGGCTGGTACACACCAAACTACCTAGTGTACACTCTCCTTTAAGCACACTTGTTTCAATTTGCAGCTGCCAGTTAAGATGAGGAAACCCAGGTATATTACCGAATCAACTTGTCGGATTGGGTTCGAGTGATACAATAAGGAGATGTAAATAGGGAATTCCGGCGGGAAACAAGCAGAGCCCTCCTATTTACACTTAAAACTAACCTAAGACTGTCCAGCCAGACTTCCAGAGCGTTCAGATGCTACATAATGTAGACTTACCTCGCAGAAGCGAAGAAAGCGATTTCGTCCGCGTACACGTAGACCTCGACAGCAGGGTGGAAAGGTATATCTCGCATGCGTATATTAAACGGTAACGGCGAGAGCTCCGAACCCTGACACACGCCCCTCGATTTAGCACATGTATTGAAAATAATAATGACCATCAGTGCAAAAAAAATGCCTATTATTTAAGAACTCTCTTATCCATAGAAGGAGGTAAAAAGGAATTTTGAAATCAGGCATGTTAAGAAGCAAAGTACTGTGCTCATTACTGTCGTATGCCTTTGCAGTATCTAATGTAACTACAGCTGAGATCTTCTGCTTCACTGCAAACTTAGGCTCTCCAAGTCTACGTGTCCGGAACAAATCGAACATTTACGGCGAAAACCAAAAGGAGCCTCAACGAGGGCATGTAGAGTCGACACTTGATTTTTTGTGAGAGTCTTTTAGCATCAAAAGTACTTTCGTCTCACTGAGGGCATGTAGAGTTGACTCTTGATATGTATGGATATTTTAGCAACAAACAATTTCGCTGTTTACCAATATAGTGGAATCCAGGCTTTTTCCAAGGACCAGTTCACAATATGTAGGATATTCGAGGTAACGTCTTGAGCTAATAGCTTCAACATACCACCTTTGCCGCCGTCAGCGTCAAGCACGACATTCTGCATACCACTATCTATAGACACAAGCTCAGATGGAGCGACTTCAGTGAAATCTACACGGAGATGAGATAAGATCGAAGAAACCGCAGTTCGTGCACGAAAACCCTCGGCAAGCCCTTGAGCTAATCACGTCACATCATTTGTTGCTTTTGTGGGTTAAAGAATTATAGACTGGGTCACGAGAATAGAACGAAAGTGTTGGCTAGTCCAGTATATCTTTACAAAAATTTTCTATTTATTGTGATAGAAAAATGTAGTCCTTTTAAACGAAGCTACATAGTAGTTTGTAATTTATCCAATAGTTTGGGCACTGGTTGTGCGCTAGGCTCTTCCATGGAAACTTTCTGCGACGATAGGCGGTTTCGCAGAGTTCATTCCACCACCACGAAGGGCTCTTCTTTTTCACAGCTGAATTAACCATAATGACAGGAATTTGAGTGGCTTCAAGAGAGAAGCTAAAACTTAGGGCCTGGTTCCAGCTAACCCTGCGGAGAGTAAAAGATAATGACTGACCTAGTACTTTCTTAAACTTTGCAATGTAAACGAATTTTTGCGTAGAATCAGTCACTATAAGAGGACTGCACACTATAGCGAAAGCTACCGGGTAGCAATCACTCGACCTACCACAGTCAATTGGACTATACGAAGATACCCCAAACCATTCACAGTTAAGTTATATAAATCGTGTAACGTGAATAAGCCCGCATAGAAGTTACAGCAGGGCTGTTGTAGCAGCGCAAATCATTTACAGATATCCAAGACGGAAGTGCTTGTCAACGACATCTGTGTGGAAGCCCCATAACCATGATGCGAATTGAACTCTCTCGCAGAAACCGTGCTGGTGTTATTGCGCAGTAAAGCATCCAAGTACTCGGTCCTACGGATACCGGCGGTTAAGTAGATGCCACATTACGGCATACTGCGGTAGAGGGACGTCAACTACGAGCATCTCACAGCACGGGTGCATAACTGTCTTACGCAATTTCGTGATGAAAATATTTTTTTAAATCAACGTTAAAAAGACCCCTCCACCTGGCTTGTGTTAAAGTGCAACCTACTTTCGGATTGTTCACTGCGTATTTCATGAAGTTCCACCTGCAGCTCGAAGACACTAAGATTGCTCTGTCTTCATGGTCGTGGTAATCGTTCGTGCAAGCCTGCTTTCGGACGTTTATAGAATTTATAGAAACCTCAATTTATTTTATTTTTTTTCTTAATTCAACTGAAAAATAACAACGCAATACAAGCAAAGAAAAACATTTCATTTGAAGTAGCTGAAGGGTGAAGTAATATGAGTAAAAGAAACTGAAAAGAAAGATTGCTTCGCGCTGTTCTGAAAGATTTTCCTCCCATTAGCGCACATGTGTGAATTTATCAGCGTCTAAGCTAGCTGTCGATACTTTTCGAGATGCTCACGCTCAAACATTAGTACAGTACTTTGTTGTTAATATATTTGTATGGCCACCGCTATAGAAAAGTGTGTGACTACATCAAGCTTAATTTTAATAAATAAGTGGCGAAATCTTTCTGTACCGATTTTTATGTGTTTGCAAAAAAAAAGACGCTAGCAGGGCTCTAATACTAAAAGGGTGCCAAAAGATACGGTAGCTAATGTAATATACCCCATTTTTCAAAATGCGGTAGGTGGAACTCCTGAAAAAGTAGGAAGGTGTTTCAGTACACTGTAGAAACATTCGTATAAATGTCAGCGCAGCTTTCTGTTCTCAAGACAGCAGACCATCCGAAAATCACAGCCTAGCTTCTCGTGACCATATGCTACTCAGCCTTAAATGTTTTTAGTTGTGTTTGCAGAGATAGCAGCGAGTCTCATGAAGTGAATTTGATCATGCCGCAGTTTTCGCTCATTCGTTCTTTACGTCAATTGTTTTTAGAGATAGCGCTTTAATTCCTTACATGGAGATGTTTCTAATGAAGATTGTGTCTTTTCTATCAGTGGGTTGTGGCGGCCTCTAGAAAAAGTTTTTGTGGGTCCCTTTGAAATTTGTTGCTGATCAGGCATGTATACGTCAAATACTTGTTGAGTAGCTTTTGGTTTGTAACAGAGATAAGTGCTGTGAATTATCCCTTTCAACTTCGACTAAAAGCAGCGTCATCTATAAAAATACACTACCAGAAAGAAATCTGTATGCTGCCAGGCTGAGTGGTCATATTTTAAACTGTCATTTTTCTTCTGCCCCACATGAGAGTCCTCTGAGCATATTCTGGTCTCTTACATCGTAACGAATATTACTCAACTAACCAATATTTCTTGCCTTCCTGTGGTTTTTATTACTCATATTTATCTTAAGCAATACATAGGAATCGTTTTCTGCACGGCGCTAAAACTGGCCTCAACTAACACTAACTGCTTGCTATCTAATTTTTTTTTCCAGAGTAATGCATTTGCTAAAGCATATGGAGAGCTTCTAAACGGCTCTTTCTGGAGAGAAGACTAAACAGCAGCCTGCATCTTAGCACGTCGTCCTGTACAGAATGTACAGGTCTCTATGTACTTGTCGATTTTTACATCTAATTAGATAAACTCACTCAAACCATTTAATAAAATCACTGCAACTTTTGCTCTCCCCGAGTTCGCTCTTCTCAAATCAATTACTGAAATGATAGACGGCTTTTCTTTTCTCGTATAGATTTCCTTGAATACTCTGAGTTATTTATTTTGCAAAATCTTATTCACCTTTGCGATGTGCTGCCAATAATGCCTTGTTTTTTTTGAGCGAAATTGAAACGGCCTAAAATATTATGGTGCCGCAGCAATCGCAGTGGTGAAGTAAAACAAGCCTTGTGCAAATCAAAATGCCACAGTGAACAAATACAGGGCATCGAAGCCCACATGTGGAGAGCGATCTCGAGTACAGGGCGATTGTAGTTTTTTTGACGGATGACATTTAGCGGCATAGGGTCTCTGCGCACGAAAATCATAAAACCGAGTCGCGGTGGCTTTGGCATCAAGCTATTTATTGCAAGCTTGAGGGAATAAAGACGCACACGCAGTGAGCATTTTACGAAATGCAAGGAGAAATATGATGGACTCTGCGGAAGGTAAAGGACCCTACATGTACTAAATCCGCAAACCTCCACTAGGATGACCCTCAATGCTTATATTTATCCCCTCCACGCGTTAAACACCATACGCAATTCTATAAAATTGGCAAAAAATGCCGCATTTAACACTCCGAGGCCTGTCTGCGTGCTCTGCGCGGATGACCTAAGCGCGGATAACCTAGGCCTAAGCATTTTGTATATGTGATGTCTATATAGACGCCAAAAGTTCGAACGCGCCACTGGAGACAAATAAGTAGGCAAGATGTGGACAGGCGACCGAGCAAGATAGACAGAAATGTTTAATGCATAGATAGGGTGAGTGGGCCCTCATTCCAGGAGCCCATTGGCTTTTGCCGCCGCTCTTTCTTGGTTCACCAACGAAAGCTGGTCGTCCGAATGTGACCCTCCCAGTCCTCGCCATCAGCTTGGCACCAGTTTACCCTTTTCTTTTGGCTCACCTCACTGACACCTGGCCTATCCTCAGGCATGTGTATGTGCTGTGTCACTAAGGCAACAACAACGACAACAAGAGCAAGAAGTGCCACTGCAAGAGGACCACAACAACACCATGAAGCGGATGTTCTATTGTAGTGTGCGTAAGGCTGCCTAAGTATCACGCATAATCTGCCCAATATTGCAAACGGATCGCTTCACTCTGGGAATTTGTTGGACCGGCCTTTCCCAGTACGCTTCCCATAATGGGCCGATTACCTGTGTTGCGGAGGATTTGTGAACGCGGTGCGTCGACAGTGGTGCGTCGGACAGCGGAGCGCTGCGTGTGCCAGCCCAGCGTTGCGCGTGTCCACGTGGGAATGATGTGTCTGAGGCGACGGCGACAGGAAGCGTGGCGAGCACGAGGAGCGGAGAGCTGACGTGTCAGAAAACCGAGGTGTAAAGGGAGACAGCGCAGCGGAGGTCGTGTCATTCAAGTGTGGAGGTGGCAGCCGTCGGACGTTGGATCCGTGCTGCCGTGAACCTCCCTTGGTTCTCCGTCGCAAGCTTCCTGCATCCGTTTCAAGTTTGGAGGTGGCACCCGATGGACTGAGGTTCCGTGCTACTTAAATGCACGCTTGGTTAGCCTGCTTTAAGCCTCCGGCGTTTCGGGCCGCCATCGACGGGATCTGGCTACGATTCTCCTGCTGCTGCCAAGTTCTTCGGGCTGTTGACGGGAGACCACTTGCGTCTCCCTAAGTTACTCTCGGCTCCTAACGCCATCTGGGTCTCTTTCGGTGCTTCCGTCGACGCAACGCCAACGACACGTCGCAGTTAATCAACCCGCGTTGCGCACTGTCTACAGGGCATCCGCCCTTCACACGGGACGCTCAGTACCTGGAGAACTCTTTCGTTTATTTCTGTAGTGTTGTACGCGTGTTGAATGTGTGATTTTCTTGTTTTCGTTTTGTATTGGCTCTTTTTCCTTTAAATTTTAATACGGCTTCGTTTAGTTTGTTTGATCGCTTTGTTCTCTTGTTCGAATCTATCGCGATAGCGTTCCCCTTCGGAAAGTCGGGGACGTGTTACCAATTCGCGACACACACACAGACCCACAGTGCTGAAAACCGAGAGTGCGGCAAGAAATACTTTCGCATTAAAACTTTGCGTAAGCACAGGAATAGTTTAATCGTATCACTGGACCAGCAGCGGTGGGTGCTCTCTGTGGCAGGACACGACGTGATGCAGTAACATTCTTGCCCGGATTGAGTGACTACCGCCGGGCTTCTGTGATGATTGTCCGCGCAGTCAGAGAAGAACAAGAACTGGTCCATCAGGTTAACTCGACCACAGCATCATCGCCAAAGCTAGATTTTAACTCGCCTAATGAGACTTGGCCCTTGCGTACAATGGCAAAAGAACTCAAAAATAACTTGCCATTATATAAGCACCTGTTCGTATTTATTCTTTTTGCTTTCCAGTATTTCTGGAGGGACGAATGTTAGTGGTCAACTTCTGTATGTCCACTTCGCAACCGCTTAGCTGAAATTTGCTCTAAAGTTCAGCTTCCGAATGCTTTGCCGTTTCTCTCAGTAATATTGCACTCCCTAAAATGAAAGCCTGTGGTGTGCTGAGAATCGGTTCTTTATATTCTGGCGGCTGCGTTTTTATGGAGGAAAAACGCTAAGGCGCCCGTGTGCTGTGCGATGTCAGTGCACGTTAAAGATCCCCAGGTGGTCGAAATTATTCCGGAGCCCTCCACTACGGCACCTCTCTCTTCCTTTCTTCTACTGCGGCCCTGGAAAGGTGGACACTAGTTACTGAATTCGAGTATCGCAAAAGTAAACGCGCTTTATTTCAGAGGCCATTAATTTCTATAATTAGAAATAAAAATGACAACGTAAGTACAGCATCAGGAATAAAAATACTTCCAAGATAAATGCAAAGCGTACAGTGTCTGTGGGCTGGAAACCATCACTTCCGAATTGCGAACACACTCCCTTACCTCGTTGTCACGCAGAACGCGTGCGACGCCTTGCTCACCGCATGAACTGCAGGCATATTTTTCTTGACTCCGAGATGGTGGCCTTGAAATATGTTATGGCTTTGTCCGGGTTCAAAGAATTTTCCGCAAAATTGGTCGGTGTCAGCTGCTTCATTGTGCCCTCAACCTGTGCCAATGTTGTTCTGAGATTATTTACTGCGGATAAATGCTTTCATCGAAGCCATAAGGAGTGTTGCAAATTAATCACTCTCTAGCGACCTGTACAAAGTTCAGGGGGCTTCGGCAGGTCACGCTACCTGCTATGTGCGCCGATAGAGTTTTTCCGTATGCTTTGGCGTATTTAGGTCTGTTATAAGCCTCGCAGACATAAGCGAGCCGGAAGGCAAAGGTCAGCATAACAAGTTTGTAGGCCAGACACCCTGACGAAACTGGTGCGCGTACGGTTGGCCTGCGTCCTTGAGCGCCGAGAGAAAACTGCGTCGATGACACACCCACGTGAAGAGGTGTGCTTCTCACTACCGTTTACTTATTTCGAATAAGTGAAACAAGGGGCTAAATTTCATAGCTCGCACTTCGATATAAACCAGCGGAAACCGTTTGAGAAAATTCGCGTCGGCGCTGGCCCCTCATACTCCTCCAAAAAGTAGGCCTAGTGGGATCAAATGGTTCGCGTTTGTCATGCCGGCAGTTGTGAACAGCAAATTCACAGGTTTGACGAAACGCAAGGCGCCATTGCGTGTAGGCTTGGCAACAGTGAGTTTAAATAGGTTATTTCTTTGCTCGAAGGACACACATAAAATTAGTGGGAAGCACCGATGCTAGTCGGTGTGACCAGGTGTGGCCTGCAATGATGCAGGTGAGCGGCGGCACTCGCAGGCGTGCCTCTTGTAGACAACCTATTTTCCCATTTAATTAACGCGAACGGCTACCGACTATACTTACACAACAGTGATTTATGTTCGAGCAATGATTACATCGGAGAAAGCAGAAAATTTGAGCAGGAACCACCGGTCGCACGGGGTGCCAACAGTGTGGTTATCGAGGGTTTCTTTGGCAGACGTTCTCACGTGCACCTGTAACTTGTGCGAAAGAGTGGAGATATTTTACAGAACCGTAACGCAGTTTGTGTTTTAAGTTCAAGAAACATAGCAGTAGTTGTGTGTAAATCGGTGGGTTTTAACTATACAGGCTTCAATTTGTCGTGTGGCAAACTAGGCTGACAGGATTGAGCTCCCACCGTTTAACACTGCGACACCAGAATTTCCTGCCGTCCCTTCCGTGCTCAGAGTTCTAACAGTGCTCGTTTCTCCATGACTCAGTGAATATGTAAGTTTCGCACTAAAACGCACTCGCTTTTGCGGCAAGAAAGCGCAAAATGCCTCGGTACACGTTTCTTGACAAGCAATGAAAATGACGTCAAAGTTTTCCTAAGAAACTTGACAGGACTCTGTATGAAGCGGAGAACTCCTGAATATTCCTCTCGCACTCACTTCTGTGCCGAGCACACTGATCACTGTTCACGGGGCGAAGGATCTCTTGTCGTACTTTAAACACCCCTGTTCTCCAAAACGGCAAGACCATCTGGCGCAATGTTCGAATCGCTTCCCTCCACACAATGAAAAAGAAAAAAACAAGCATCTAAATACAGGGACAGGACACTCGGTTTTTCTTCTTTCACAGTAGCTGTTCTGCTGAATTAACCATGGGACCTTGCACAACATTAGAAGTCTTTCTGTTCCAATGATACACAACTATACACATAAAAAATGCATATTTATGTTTACGCAAGCATATAACCACATGTTACTCTTTGTGTCCGGATAAGCGCGCGTTTCAGATGGTTCGCAGCAGTACACAGGTACTGCTGCCACCCATCTGAAACGTTGCCTAAAGGTCGGTCTCAATATTGTATTGCAATCAATAGCAGCAATTTATTTCCTTAAGCTGATCAGCCAGCACAAATTCACAGTGCAACTTGTATTCGAGAGTAGATGTAGGCATGGAAGCACTGCATGGAAATGATAGCATACTCTGTATGGCGGTAGCCACTTTCGAGTCTTGAAGAGGCTCCCTTGTAAGGCTCCTTTGAATTTCTAGCGAGCGAGAGAGCAGGCGGTATCTTTCGTTGGCTCTTGTGGCGACTGGTGTGGTCAGAGTGGAGCTAGCACCTGTTACGTAGTACATCTGGACGTTGTTTTCAACCGCAAGGCGCCGCCAGTACGGCTCCGACACGACTTCAAGAAATTTGGTCATGGTGGTGGTGGGTGGTGGCAACAGTTATGGGAAGACACACTTAAATGAGGTTATGCATGAGCTGACCCAGAAGAAGCTAGCCCTTACAAGTACTAGGTGGAGGTCCCTAGTTCGGGACCCCAGTGGCGTCGGGCGGGGCCCGGTCTCGCCAGACCAGGGCCCGGAGGGCCTGCAGGCAAGAGCAGCCGAGCAGGGTCGCCTCGAAGTCCTCGGGCGTTGGGTTGGGCTGAGGGGGGGATAGCAGGGTTGGAGGGGCAGGCCCACATCATGTTGTATATGTCCGAAAACTTCTTCGTACAGTGCGGACAGCTGCCCGAGAAAGAAGGGTCGAAGTGTTTGAGAGCTTCCGGGCACAGCAAAGTATTGACATAGAAGCGGAGCAGGAGCCGCTCCTCCGTCTTTGAGAGGCCATTACTAAGGCGCGCATAAAGGCCGCAGCCAGATTTATCGAATAAATCAATGTCTTTGAAGGAGTAAGCTGAAGCCCGCCTAATAATTTTAAGCAGCGTGACTCCGAGTGCATTCTCGTCTTGTTTCCCCAGACGGAGGTAAGGAGTGGAATATCGAATTCGGCTGGTTAAATTTTCATGCGCCAGCCCCAAGGTGTCCTTGCATCGTAACCTCCTGCGCTTGTTAGAAACCTGACGGACCATGCCACCCACCTGGTCCCCCACCTTACGCAGTTTGGCAAATGTCGTTTCTGACCGTCAGTGTTCATGCACAAAGAGCCCCAGTACCCGGACTTTGATATTTTCAGGGAGTAGACATGTCTCAAGAGAAAATGCAATTTCGGCTGGTGCACTTCGGTAGGGGCGTATGTGCACAAATTCAGAGTTTTTGGGAGGAGCATAGGAGGCTGCCGCGGTGAGCGTAACGTCCACTATGGTCTCCACCTCCTGCAGGTTGGCCTCAGTGCAGTCGTGCAGTGGAATTCAGGTCATCACAAGAAATGCGTAGTCCACTCCAGCACTTTATTTTTCCTCTTTTCTTTCTCTATCTTCTTTCACTCTTTTCTTCATTCAATCTCTCACGGCATATTGGAGGTGTACCCTGAAATTTTTCGCAGTTACTACGCCTTTTTTTCCTTAAAGTCAGTTTTCTCTCTCCGGTGTACGCCCGCAAAGCGAACAGCTGAAGGAGATGACACAGCAATTTCCGAAGCAGAGCCCGAGGGGGTGCGACGCAAACTTCAGACGCGATAGGCTGTTCTGATGGCCGAGTGTTTTAAACAGCGGATGGGCGGAGCTGATCTCTTTGCACAGCCTGTTGTTCGAATCCTGCACTGTGCTATATAGGCAGTAATTTTGCTATGCAAGCCCATTGACGTGGAAAAGGACGGAGTTGTTTGGAATAGGTTGATTTCATGTTGTTTTTCGCATTCTCGTTAAGGTTCTTTTTTGGTTCAGGCACCGTGTTCTGCCCCAATTTGGGGTGATGTTTTCCTTGGTTATTTAAGAATGGGAGCTAAATGCATTGCGTGCTAAATTCCTTGCGCCCCTTCCTTCCAAACTTGCCCATTAAATATCCGTACCCTCTCAGCCATTTCACCCCTCCCAACAGGCATATAAGAAAAACGATATTTGGTGTACATCGCAACAAATTCTCGTCCAGTACTGTACAAATAAGCACGCTCTATTCCAGTGTACAAAAAAGAACGCCGTTATTCGGTCCAAGTACTTTCAAGAGATTTTGTACATAAATAAGTAAGTACTTTAGAGCCTACAACTTCAAAGAGGAGATTCGTGGCATGGAGGAAAAACAGTACAGAGTAATGGGACTGCATACTTGTCAAATAGGACGTCTCTAACGATTTAGTTTCTTGTGTAGTTTGTTTTTCTGCTACACTAAGCCTATTTTGCCTAGTGCACTGGAGGCGTTCTGTTCATAGTCTTTCGTACATTCTGCCTACAAAAAGGCTCAGAAAAGCGCTGTAGCAACAAGTATTGATAAATAATTAATATATATATAGTAAGTTGGGGAAGTCACATTGAAAAACGTAACGAATTTTTTCAGCGTTTCGACCAGGGACTGGTCTTTGTCAAGAATGATCATACAGTGCATGGACGCGCTTCTATAGCATGGGACACAGAGGGCTTAAAAAGAAAAGAAATAAAAAAGAAAAAAGGGGGGAGAGCGGGGTACAGCACAGACACCTACCCCATGACAGGGAAGAAAGGCACCACGTCGCGTACGCACGAACTCACTGCACACACACGAGGTGTAAGAGGGAGGCGGGGCTGGGTTGGCACGCGTTTACTTCGAAAAAAAAGATGGAGAGAAAAGCAACGACAAATAAAGAAAGAGCGTGGTGGGGGCTTAACAAAAGAAGGGAAGTGTCCGCCAATTGTGGGCGTCTGTACGCCGCTGGCCGCGTTTGTGTGGCCCCGTGCGACTCCAAAAGATGGCCCAAGGAGGCAGCACAGTCTGCGACTGCCCACATGGTGACACGTGAACCGCTAAAACCAGATGTGGTCCTCGTGTGGAAAGCGGTTGTTCTTTAAGCGCGCGACGCACGAGATTTTCCAGAAATGCGTACCGCTGAGAGGCAAAAAACTAAATAAGTACACTCCTTGGAGCGACGAGTGAAGCGACTGTGCTCACGGCCAAGCACGGCTCCTAATACAGTGGCGCTACTCCGTGCAGACTTACGGTCAAAAATTAAATAATCAAAATATCACTTTCTCAGCGTGCGCACGCACAACTTTCTGCGCAACAATGCAGCTAAATTTTGGAGACACTGGACTACTAGAAGAGGCCATAAATAAAACAAATATTGCGGGTACTGAGATTAAAGACACGGATAAGATAGCAACAGCATTTAAGAACTATTTTGCTAGTGTGTTTTTGCATGGCCGCTTTATGCAACCTGCACCCAAAAAAACCCACCCGCCCAGACGACATACTAAGTGTTTTTTTCTGTAGGTATTCAGAATGGTGTGCTAAATACTTGCTTATAATTTACTCCAAAAGCCTGCGCAGTGGAGATATTCCGAAAGACTGGAAATTAGGCAAAATTTTTCCGGTCTACAAATCTGGGGATAAGCACTGCGTAACTAATACCGGCCAAATTCCTTGCTATGCAAATCGAGCAAGGTCTTGGGGCACTTCATATTTAATCAGATCAGTTCGTTCCTAGAGAATAACAATTTTTTATTAAACAGTCAACATGGTTTCCATCGAAGCTTGTCCACTGTCACGCAGTTAATCCACACTAGAAATGAATTTCTTACTATTTTAGATGAAGGTGGACAAATAGACGCAGTTTTCCTGGACTTCAGAAAAGCCTTCGATTCTGTTTCACATCCCAAGTTACAAATGAAGCTAAAAATCTGTTGAAAAACAACATCACGCAGTGGCTTACTTCTTACCTTTCCGAGCGTTTCCAATGCGTCAAACTTGGTAGGTCTACATATGAACTGGCGGCTGTCCTATCAGGGGTCCCCACAAGGACCTGTGCTGGGCCCATTACTTTTTCTTATTTAGCTCAAAGATCTGTCATTTGAATCTCCTGTGCGCTACCGTTTCTTTGCAGACGATTGTGTTCCCTACGTTAGTATCGAGCAGTTGACGATCAGAAGGTGTTGAACGATTGTCTTACTGTCGCTGACTGGTGTCGAATAGGGGACATGAGCTTGAATACGTCAAGTGCACCCACATGAATATATCACGCCAAAAAAAATCCACTTGCCTTCAGGTACATGATTAGCAATAACGAAATTACATCCTGTTAGCCAATATAAATATTTAGGAGATGCTCGAACAAAATTTAAGTTGGAGCGCCTACATTAAGAAGGTAGTCTCAGGCGCCACTCAAAGGCTCTGGACGCTATGACAAACTAAAACACTGCACGTAAAAGACAAAACTAGTTGCTTACACAGCCCTCATACGTCCACTACTCAAGTATGCAGACGTCGTCTGGGACACTCATACAGAAACAAAATTCAACCTTATTGAGGGAGTGCAACGTGAAGCTCTCCGATTTATCGATAATGCCTACGGTTGGCAGATCTCAGTAAGCAGTCTTCTCACGCTATCGGGCCTTCCACAGCTCGAGAAGCGCCGCAAAACTACCGCCTAAAGCTGCTGTACAATATCACTAATAGCAACACCAGACTGAATTTTAATGATTACGTGCAGTATAATACTACAAGGCCTATACTCGAGGAAAACATATTAATACACTTTTGTTGCCTCAATGTAAAACAATTTCATATCGACATTCTTTTTTTTTCCCGAAATCCATCCCGGAATGGAACCGACTGCCTCCCGATGTTACCGAATCCAAATCAGTAAAAACATTTTTGCTTGCTTTGGATCCCTGCTTGTGATAGTAGTGTATGCAATGTTCTCTTCTCGTGTGAATCATCGGCGGTGGTCTCTTATCTTCTCTGGCAATTGCACAGCAGTTTTTTAAACTATGCACAGGCCTCGCGTCTGATGTACCTTGTTGTATTTTTTCTTCTTTTTATTGTTCTGTCATAACCCAATGTATACCACGTGCGTGCCTGTTTGCTAATCCACTGTACTCTGCCCATTCCTGCTTTGGCTGCTAAAACGCGGCTGGTAGCATTGTAAAATGAAATAAAAAATAAATAAGCACTTTTCTGCTAGCTTCATGCGGCTGTTTGCGGCATTTAACATCTAGGCGGGGAACATAGGCGGGAACCATATTTGAGGGATGCAGATTAATTTTGTTCACTACGCTTCCTTTAACCTGAGCTGACGGCGGTTTTTCCATCTCGCCTTGCATTTTGCAATCCAGTCGCCGCGGGCAGGAGTTGATCTTGTCAACCCGGCATAAATAGTTTAATGCCAAAAACACTGAGGAAACGAGGTTCGATTTTAAGAATTTCCGTAAGCACAGGCACTGAGGCGATCACTTTCCATGACTCACACTGAAATTCAAATTCGCACTAAATTTTAATAAAGATGTCGCCACTGCCCCAGTGCTGACCGCCGGAAAAGCAACGCATTTTCAGATTCTCAACATCCCTTTCCACGTGTTGGCTCCCAAGCAGAGCCCGCATTCTTTGGCGGCAGTTGTTTTCTTTGTACAGGGCTTGTTTACATTGAACACTAAGAGTTCATTTGCGGGATGACTTTTTAGCCAATTTAAATTTTGGCTTCAAAATACAGTGCATAATTGGCAGCATCTCATACAGCAGAACAAACTTTCGTGAAAGGATAACTCAGACTAGCCGAGGAAATCTGCATGCAAGTAAAAAAGAATCATTCATATCAGTAATTATTTTGCTAAGAGTGAAGGCTTCCGGGAGAACAAAAGTTGCATTGATTTCAATAAAAGGTTTTTTGAGGCTTTTATTCATCAGATGTAAAAATCATGAAGTCCCAGGAGTCTTAAGCACTCTGTTGAGAATAACGCGCTATGCTGCTGGTTCATTCCCAATCAACTTTCCATAAAGAGCCGTTTAAAAGATCTGCTTATTTTTTAATCCCCGTTTATTCTGGAAAAAGAATCAGGTAACAGGTCATTAGGATAACGGAAAGCAGTTTTACCAACGTGCAGAATGCGAATAGTATGTATTACATGCGATCAATGAAATATTGAGATCTTCGCTGAAAACAAGAAAAATCGATTAGTAAAGTGATCTTCGTGACGACGTAAGAGAACACGATACACTCAGATGACGCTTTTGTGGAGCAGACGAAAAATTGCGGTTTAAATTGCGGAAAATCAGGTAAAGGAGACTTTCAGTATGCGGTATTCTTTTTGTAAGTGCATTTTTATGCAAGGCAATGCCGCTCTTAGTCCAATTTGACAGACCTGTGCTTCTCAGCACTTATATCTGCTGCGAACGCAGGGCCACACAGTTTTTTATCGTCGGCATGGCTGATTTTACCCTCACGCAGGTACAAGAGATTAGAAAGGGACGTAGGTGCACCTTTCCCGGTGGTCCCCGCAGCTCAGTGAAGTACAAGGGAATGCCTAATAAAAAAAAACTTATATATACAGCATGAAAATAACTTGTTTACAACGAATTAACCAAATCAACGTCAGAATGACAGAAACTGGGACTTGACCAAAGCAACTTCACGTGACTCGCTCCTAACTGCTAAAAGTTATAAAGACTGAGTAGTATGTGGCCATGAGAAATCAAGGTGTGATCATCAGAAGTTATGCAATCTAGGAGCACAAAGATCTGCTGGCATTTACATGATTTTTTTTCTACCGCTAACCGAGTAAGCTCCCACGTCTGGCCGGAGTAAAATGAATTATCGAAACAATGAATAACTGCGCGAAAAGGACGGGACAAGAGTGAAGAAACACAAAAACACACGAGACAAGAGCAGTGTTTCTTCTCTCTTGTCCCGACCTTTTCGCGCAGTTATTCATTGTTTCGATAATGTCGTACCAACTAGCCCCTCACCGCACTCTTCTAGATGTAAAACGAATGTAGTTCAACTTGACGTCTGTTGCGCTAGCTGTTATATCTTCCGCCTGTGCTATCAGTGTAGAGTCTCTTTGTTAGCCTTACCGTTGAATTTTATGTTTGGTGCAGAGGTTGCTAAAATTATGCCTGAGGTAGCCTTATGATGTAACATGGCGGCGGTGATAAAAATGTGTAACAGCAGAGAAAATACTTTAATAAAGTAAATAGTACCGACAAGACCAGCAGTACCGATAGTACCAGCAGTACCGACAACTTGTTCAACGAATGGGTCGAAATTACAGGAGAAACGTTCGGAACAGTTCGAATGGATCCTACCTTCACATTTACTTTTTATCCGTATTATTTCTCCATCCGTTAGCTACTTCAAGTGATGTGGTTCACGTGCATTGCTTTGTTTTTCCAATTTTACTTACAATAAAGAAAGCAGATTTACCCTCTCTGTGAGTTTTCACAGTTTCTTGCGTTTCTGCAAGCCCAGTGTCCGTTAACTGAATTTCGCCGTTTATGAAACTGCCCTTTTGGTCGAACTAAACTGGTCCAAATGCCAGGAGCGGATGTCAGTTAGGTTACGACATTGGGCGGCGACAAAGCTTCACCTAGCTCCAATTGCCGCAACGAAACGCGAAGCAGAACTATTGCTCTTCGCCGATAAGCGAAACACGACAAGAGGAAAATTCCGCCAGATATTTATTTCCGCATCAGATGCTGCTGTAAGGAGATAATCAAAGGATGTTTTGTTCGCCCATTGAACTTCAATAACACTTTAAGATATTGCAAAAAAAAATACTTTCATGCACTCGTTTCTGAAGCGTAAAGCCCACAGCTGTGCTTAAAATGTAAAATATATAGGCAGCCGCTACAGCTGCCAATAGCCGATGGTAAATAAAAGACAGCTAGGCTGATCAGAGAACAAGGCAACTCTATGGTAAAGCGGAGCGGAAAGGATTAGAGGCGTGAAGTTTGGATTGCTGTATGGGGGTTTAACGTCCCAAAGCGACTCAGGCTATGACGGACGCCGTAGTGAAGGGACTCGGAAATTTCGACCACCTGGAGTACTTTAACGTGCACTGACATCGCACAGCACATGGGCCTCTAGAATTTCACTCCATCGAAATTCGACCGCCACGGCTCGGTATCGAAGCCGCGTCTTTCGGGTCAGCGGCCGAGCACCATAACATCACTGAGCCACCGCGGCGGCCTAGACGCGTGAAACTACTTGCTAGACAATGCGCGACTCGCTGCCGTGTTCAACCTGGAAGTCACCGTTACGAGCTGCCGTTTGGAAAATCCCTAAACGTAAGTTGCATCTAGGATCGGACATCTTCCTGTTTGCGTTCACTTTATGCAGGCGCTGCAAGAACCGCGCGGTGCTGTATTAGGCATTCCTTTTCTTTTCTTGGGTAAACAAGTAAAATAGACGAGCTCAAAAACTTCTTCCTACGTTTCCGTGCATGTATGCGCTTGGAGACGTTGCAGTCGTGAGAGGTTCGCTATGGCGCCAACCGCACACATCCCCATTGGCGCCTGAAAACAAACTTTCGAGCTTACACGTCACCTTAAAGGAGAGCCACAGCAACGCGACTATCGAATACTGTGAGCGGCGCCGGAAAACCGTCTCTGGCACGCGTCCATACGGCTGGGGATTGATATGATGAATGGTTTCACGCAGCTTGACAAGGCACACGATCATGATGTGACAGACTTCGAAAAGAAATAGACAGTTCTAAAATAGGGAATTCACGTTTGCGTACAGTAAAGAAATTGATTTTCCGGGGCATTACGCATAATGTAGCATCGTTCAGCGTACGCTAACGCAGGCGCAGCAATAGGGCCAGTGACAGTGGCGTCAACCGGTTGTCATAAAGTCAACCATTACTGTTGCAAGCCGCTGTCAAGGTCAAGTAGCTAACAAATTGTTTAACGAAATAAATAGCGGTGGAAAGTTTTCATCTAGAGAAACAGCGTACAGGACGGGACAGAAGAAAGACGACAGGACGAGCGCTCTGAACTCCGAACTTAAACCAACTATCCCGGCTGACTACTCTTGTGCGAAAGTTTTCGGCCATGCAATTTGTTGTAGGCAAGATTAGACGAAGCGAAAGCCTTGTACCCAATTTATACCTAGTTGAGTTGAAAAACGCATTAACACTGGGGAGCTCACTCCGAAGCGAGAGGCACCGCTTCAGAGCGCACCGCCATGCAGGTTATTTCTGTCACTGGGGTCCATGACTACTTCAGCATCTGCTATGGATGCGTGGCGTCCCCGTCTGCTTTCATCGAAACTTCTCGCTGCATCCAAGACGCTATTCTCTATCGGTGTTGGGGCCAGTAAGGTGTGGCTGAAAACAAAGGTTTTATAAACGACAAAACTTAGAATTAAGACCTGTTTGTGCGTCTACCAAGCGTACCACACTACAGCACCATTTTGAAGTGACAGAAAATTTTTTATCGCCGCTTAATATTACGGGAAAAAACAGCTATATCACTTGCGCAGGAGAGCAGACATGGTGCATATGTGTCCACTTCCAAGCTTCTCTTACTAAGGACAAATGAAGGATATTTTCAGTTTTCTCGTGACTTATGTAGCGACAACAAAAGCAAAAAGAAATATATGTGGTCAAGCTCAAGTGTTTGATGACAACTCGTTTCCCCATTTTTGGATTATCTCAAATTTGCTAGTGTTACGCAGAGGCCAGCGTCGTTGTACAGGCCTTCTTAACCGCAGTACAGTCACTCTATACTCTCTACGATCGAAGTGAAAATAGCAGCATCCAGAAGCGTGGTGCCAGCGCGAACAGTGACCTTTCACTACAAGTCTTGTTTGTTTGTGTAGCTATGTAGGACTACTTTGAATTGATTTATATCGCTAAATTGGAAAATGGCACGGAAGCTGACCGCGGTACCAAAATTTGCAGTTGGTGACAAAGCGAAAACTTAAATATTTGATTCGTTCCTGTCCATTATTTACTGGCATGCAGGCCTAGCGCAGAGCTCTTGCTCGCACCACTGCGAGAATTGCCGTGTTCCTGCAGTCCGGATATTTTGAAATGCTTTATGAATATTGACCCGCAATCATTTTACTGCAGGCCGATCAGAATTATAGGCGCGCACTTACTGCTAAATGCGCTAAATCGCTGCGGGCATAGGCTGCAGCGAGTGTCCTTTGCGCATGCCCATCTGCACTTAAAATTGTGGGACCGTTTTACCCCACCTTTTTACGCAGTTTTTCTACTCGGTACGCTGGAATATGCAACATGGTTGATCGATTTTTGCCGACCCTGAAATAGAAGTGCGCCCCCTACAAATTTTGTAGTAGTACATGGTTTAGGCAGTGGATTCGAGCAGATCATGTTAATTTCTTCAGCTCGTCCGAAAAGTTGGCAGACACTTGCATAAATTTACCTTATTTATAAATCAAAATTTTCAGTGAAAAATTACTAGAGAAATTTCAGGAACGCACATTTTATTTGGTTTCTTTCAAGTGATATTAACGTGATTGTTTCTCGAGCTTAACCTGCGGTAGCGAGAGTTCATACGTATCCCGCGTCTGAGTGCGCCCGCATAGCAATAGTAGCACCCTAAAAAGTGCGCAGATTTAAGGAAATCGTTTACAGACAGGCGCAGTCAATAAATAGGACATCGGTCATGCGACTACGTAGAATAGGAAAAAATCTCTACATTGCGGCAGTAGAGCGTCGCGCTTCTGCCGCTAGATGGCGATTGTGAGAAAATTAAATGGTCCTGTCCATCGCGGACAAATCGCGGATATTCGATGAGGCTTCGTGTGGCTATTTTCCATCAACAGAGAAGCTCCTGACGATGCACATATCATGGCACTGGATAGCTTAGGCAGGCGACAATTTTAATCCTAGCGGGTTTAATTTAATGCCAGAAAAATGAACACCGCTATATTTAAAATTGGAGAATATAATTGCAATAAAATAATGATCAATTGTTTTTATCTTAATTTTTAAGTACCTTCTGCCACTATATATGACTACATAGGAAACCAATTTAGGAAAGCTGAAAGCCTGTTCTTCAGGCGGCCTTACTTCAGCAAGCAGTTTTACAAGAGGCCATAAATTTTGCTTGAGATTTCAAGGAAATTGAAATATTTGTTGTGCGTTCGAAAACACCACACAAACATCGATTACTTTCCTCCCACATTCAGTATTTCTGCTTGCAAGTAACGCTCGTATAATGATTCGAAGTAAGGAGGAGAGTAAGTGGGAAATAACTAGCACAGTTAATGATACCTATGCGGTCTCCGAAAGCATTCACCGCGCTGGCGTGCGCACTCGTTGCTGCGGTCCTTCGGGTAAACAATGCCGTCGATGCAGTGGCACGTGGCTCCATAATTGCACGTTGGCTGGTCGCAGTCGCACAAGATGCAGCCAATTTTATTTGGATAGTGCTTGTGCCTGCGAATACCGTTAAGGTAATACGTGAAAATGTATGCTTATGCGTGGCATGCATGGCACACAGCACGAGGCATTCGCCGTTATGTGAAACAAGAACTTAGGTTGAGCAGCAGTTCCTTGTACTTCAATAATCGCCATTTTTTTTCACTGAATTCAATGAACCCAGGAAGGCATATGCCTTAATATAAGCAAGCTTGTTCACTGAGCTTGAAGGGCCTAACATAATTCACAAGTACTTAAAGCAGGCAGAACTCTCACTGCGAAGTCTCCGGTGGCGGTGCCTCATCGTACTGTTCTCGCGGGAGAAGATTATAGAAACCATTGCATTCAAATGGCACACAATATATTTGTGACAGTGGTGGGTGGTGAAACGAGCTTCAGAGTTATGGACAAACCTACTCATAGGCGTCGTCGAAGTTGATTAAAAAATGTGAGGTTATGAAGCAGTCAAGCTTATCACAGCTTTGTCATGAACACGCACTAACACTATTTTCGAGCCCCTAACCACCTTAAGCGGCTGCTGATCACAACTAATTTACGCTAACCTAAATGAATCCTACTAACACTAGCACCGCAGTTAGCGGTTTACGAGTGGGCGCTTCAAGAATAGAGTAAAGTTCACGACTTGTGGGAAACATGGCTTTCTGTCGCTTTCTACAACCTGTGAGCATGCATTAGGTTGTCATAAAACACCGCAATCATTTCAACGGCACTCTGAGATTTTAATTTATATGCTTATCTGACAAAAACCAGCGATCATAAAGAAATTCACGCCATGTTTACTAGTACCCAAAAAGAACGAAAGAAGCTAAGAATAAAACAAATAGCCTTTTTGGAAAAGCGGAGTACGCGGCAATAAATAATGATGTAATAAAAAAAACTGAAGATCGTTTTTTGGGGAAGGAAAAGGCAAAGTATCTGTCTCACATCTCGGCGGACACCAGAACCGCGCCGTAAAGGACGGGATAAAGCAGGGGACCGAGGGAAAAAAGGAAGAAAGAGGTGCCGTAGTGAAGGGCTCCGGCATAATTTCGACCACCTGGGGATCTTTAACGTTTACTGACACTGCACAGCACATGGGCGCCTTTGCGTTCCGCCTCGATCGAAACACAGCTTCCGTGGTTGGGTTCGAACCCGGGTACTCCGGATCAGAAGCCGGGTGCTCTAACCACTGAGCACCGCGGCGGGTTTTATTTAATCACCCTTTTTTCTGATTTCAAGGAACGCTTCCACCAAAACACTGTCCACGAAAATTGGCCTTTCTTGAGGAATAAAATCCTCATCTACCTTACAAATATAACCCCACGGGCAGTAACGAAACTGATAACCAAAACCCTTGGTTTTGCAAAAGACTGGAAAGGCTGAAAAATAATATCAACGGCTCCACCGTGCAGCAAAGTTTAGTCTGAGCGCCACGGCACGCGAGAAATATTACACGACTGAGTTTGAATATTTGCCAGCGATCAAAAGCGCAATACGCACCTTTCTTCATAATAACCTGCCAAAAATGATTACCAATAATTCAATGAAATTTTGGCAACTGGTAAACCCACAACAATCACGCGATTTCACCCTCGCTAACGACAACGGCGACGTTGTCAGTGATGCAGAGTGTGCTTTTTTGCTCAACACAGCTTTTTCATCTGTCTCCACGATTGAACCTGCTCAAGTATTGCCCCCACTATCTTCTGCTACGGAGCTGGCAATGATAAGCACCATTTTTCTTCTGAATGACATTTCATGCATAATAAATAATTTAAAAATCATCATCACGTGGAACCGTCGACTTTACATTAAAGTTTCTGAAGAACACTAAAGACATTAATTCTAAATTTCTAGGCTTGTTGTTTTCTCAGTCACTTGACGACAGGTATCATCCCGGTTGACCTGAAGGTGCGGAACGTCCTGCCTGTATTAAAATCGAGTTAACAAAGTTTCACCCTTCGGCTAGCGCCAAATTTCGCTAACAAGTATCCCTTGTAAATTCATGGACCATGTAATATACTGTGAAGTCATGCAGCATTTTGATTCCATTAGTTGTTTTCTCCATCCAACATGGATTTCGAAACAGTCATTCATGCGAGACGCAGCTTGCTATATTCCTTCATGACCTTCATTCTAATCTCTATGCTAACATACAAACTGATGCCATATTCTCAGACTGCGCCAAAGCATTCGACAAAGTTCCTCACAAATGCCTAGTCTTAAAGCTTTCCCGACTTAAATTGCACTCAGACATTATTTCATGGATAAACGAATTCTTCACACATCGCTCACAGTTTCGTTATCGTTAATAACGGCTCCTAAAACCGCAGAGCAGTCACATCAGGCGTTCCCCAAGGAAGTCAATCCTTGGCGCCCTCTTATTCCTAGCTATAATAATGATTTACCACAAAAGCTATCATGTCGAGTGCGTCTATTCGCCGACGATTTCGTTGTTCATAACCCTGTTACTAATGCAAACGATCAAGAGTTGCTTCTGAGATGGTTAACCGCATTCAAGCGTGGTGTAATTTCAGGTTGATGACCCTAAACCCTTCTAAATGCAAACTGATTTCTTTTCATCGCCGTCGCAGACCGCATTTCTCGGTGTACACAATTTCTGATCTTCCTGTGCAACATGTTTCTGTATATACACAGCTAAGCATTACTATCGGCAGTAGTCTGTCGTGACGCGAGCATGTAACAAATGTAATATCTGCAAATAAAAAAACTATTCTTTAAAG
This sequence comes from Amblyomma americanum, assembly GCA_030143305.2. NCBI lineage: Eukaryota > Metazoa > Arthropoda > Arachnida > Ixodida > Ixodidae > Amblyomma > Amblyomma americanum. The sequence continues at coordinate 79,555 of JARKHS020027333.1, read as the reverse complement.
GTAACCTTCACCATGCTCCACAAGATGTCAAGTTACTTGCTTACAATTTGTTGAGTTGAGGAAAGCAGGAACGTTGAGACCCCAACCGGACACAGCTTTATTGCAGTCCGGGGAATACCGGCACGAATACGAGACGCGTGCCATCCGCCACGAGCCGCTCCGAGCGCGCAGCAGCGCAGCCAAGCCAAGCCAACCCAAGCAGACGGCCTAGCCACTGCATGTGGCTACTGCCTACATCTCCCCCTGAAACATACAGGAGAGTCTCTTGGGCGGAATTACACAGCGTCCACTCCTGGTGTGATGGTGCGAAGAGGCGTCCACACAGGTCGCATGTGATTCTCCCAGAGAACTTCCGCCCGGAGACGCCTCGTCTATGTCTGTCTGCATCTGAATACGCAGATTTCTCACTATCTTCACCTCCTGATGCCTCGTTGTCTACACCTCCGCTCCCAAACTTGGGAAAAGGAACAAGGTCGGTTCCTTTTTGCTGCACGGTGCCGTCTCCAGTGTCCACGAAGTAGGACCGAGGCTTGTCTGCGGGCATCTGCACGTTCCCTGGCCTCTTCAGGTTCGTGACCCAGACTTCATCGCCCTCGAGAAGAATTGGAACCTGACGCACGCCATAACGCTTGTCGTAGTCTCGACGCAGCTGCGCCCGGTATTCTTAAAAATTCCGCAGTTTGGTGGCGTCTGTGAAGCGGGGAACCAGCATTCCGGAAGCGACGGGAAGCTTTGTCCTTAAACACCTCCCCATCAGTAGTTCAGAGGGGCTGTAGCCGTTTTTTTATGGTGTTGACCTGTAAGATAGGAGGGTCAGGTAGGGGTCCTAAGTCTTTTTAAATGAAGACTTGATCATTTTCACTGCAGCTTCGGCGAGTCCGTTGCTCTGGTGGTAGTGTGGGCTTGAGGTGACATGCATGAAGCCGTGTTAAAGAGCAAACCTGGTAAAGACGGACGACGAAAACTACGTACCATTGTCAGAGACCACCACCTCTGGAATTCTGTGGCGGGCGAAAAGTGATTTGCAGTGTGTGATTACCATACCTGTGGTTAACGTTTTCCAGACGACTAAGTTCAGGATATCGGGAGTAGTAATCAGTCGCAATTAACCACCAGTGGCTATTGAATAAGAACTTGTCCATTGCAATGCGCTGCCATGGTCGAAGCGGGAACTCAGTGCTGTGCATAGGCATTTAGCGGTTGCTGGTTGTCTTTATACAGTCTAGGCAGTTTTTCAAAGTAGACGTGATGTCTTTAAAGACGTGATGGCCACAGTTGACCACCAAACAGAGTCCTTGGCGCGAGCTTGCGTCTTCGTAATGCCGAAGTGGCCTTCGCGCAGAAGCCCCAAAATTTCGTTCCTGCAGGATAGTGGAACAACCATACGGGCTGCATCGAGTCGCAGATCGTCTTCTGGGGTCTGGATCGCTGCCACGACGGGACTGGTAACGTTTCGGCAAGTGAGGAACATGCGGCTGATGGAGGCAGCAGCGAACCGCTTTGCGTCGTGCGATTAACAGGGAAATATTGATAGGCATGTGACGGGCACGGCTTAGAGCAAATTAAGTCAACCCGTGGGCGGGCCTATAGGCGGCGCTCAGCCACCGAGCCCTGTTTCCATGCTCCCGGAGCGCCGAAACTCCTGGCGCCGTAGCGCTGCAGTCAATTTCATTTTACAGCAAAAGCATTTTTACCTTTTGCTTCATAATATAGTCCCGTGTTCTAGAGGTAATTCTGCAGCTTGAGCCGTTACACTTTAACTGCTTTGTGAAATTATTTCTTTGAAATAAATACCTTGTGTTAATTTAATCAATGACCGCCACTTGCCACGCTGGGAAGTCGAATAGCAGAGAGACGAAATTCTCAGTCTCCATTATTAGGGGTAAGAGGGGAGCCAGAAAGCGCGAAAGAGAAGAAAGAGAAAAGGTGAGAGGCGACAGGTGGCCTAGAGGCTTCGGAGGTTATTGCAGCAGCGGAGGATAATGCTCAACCAGAATGTGGGCGCCACAGGAAGAACACAGAAGGTCGCTTCCGTGGAAGGTGATGCAATGAGGAGTGCGGTTGAATGCGCAACGTGAAGGCGGTTTTCATTGCCGAATGCAACAATATGGTGCAAATCCAAAGCTATAAAACTCTCGCTGGTTCATGCGTTAAGCAGGTTAGCCTACCTTTATTGAACCACTTACGTAATTTACCCTACCAATTATACCGGCAAAATTCTGTGATGGTCAGCTCAGCCGCAGCGATGATTTATCTCAAGAATGATGACTTTAGCTCAAAATAGCTTTTTTTATTAATCTGTGTTACAGGTAACACCCGGCATGGATTCCCCACGTAATGAAGGTCAACACAAGTATTTTGAGCGCGATTCAGGAAGTATCAAATGCTAAAACATAAGAGGTTAATTGGACACAGAGGATATTTTCATTCCATTTCTGTTGTTCGTAAACCTTGATGGTGAAGCTTTCTGCTAGTATGTTCACGGTCGTGCCGGAACAAAATTCGCATTTCATGCGGTATGTTTCACGATTAAATTGTAATCTTATTTTTGTTCAAGTAAATTGAAACTTCTGACGTAGAGCACTCAGCGTCATTGGATCAACAAGGGACCTTTCGTCCGAAAGTTGATGCCTATAGCCTGAAACATCGGGCCGAAATAGCAGCTGACGTCCTCGCAGGTTGTATGTAGAAAATGCGCGCGGTGGCAATAGCTGTGCATATTTTGGTATCTTCACAAGCTCATGAAAGGTCCACTTTTATGAAAGTATAATATATGCAGTCAATATAGGCAGTAAAAGTTGCCTCGCTAGAGTTCTTGCACTGTGTTTTTCTTTCCCAGCGCCAAGGAAAAATTATTGATGAATAGGTTTTACACAATGGTAATTTTATTCTGATTATTTGCCCGCCGCAGCGGCCAGTGGTTAAGGCGCTAGTCTACTTAGCCTGAGTAGCCGGGTGCGAACCCGACAGCGGCGGCCGCGTTTCGATGGAGGCTAAACGCAAAAGGCGCCCGTGTGCTGTGTGATGTCAGTGCACGTTAAAAATCCCCAGGTGATTGAAATTATTCCGGAGCCCTCCACTACGGCACCTCTTTCTTCCTTTCTTCTCTGAGGCCGTCCTTTTTCCCTTCCCTTACGGCGCGGTACAGGTGTCCGCCAAGATGTGAGACAGGTACGGCGCCATTTCCCTTCCCCGAAAACCTTGTTTTCTAAAGCTTGCTTTAACTACCACCTTTCTCCCTTTTCATATGACGCGGCTCACTGCCCACCGGCATCTGCGAGACAACTACTACTAAGCCATTTCCATTTTTAAAAACCAATTTTTAATTTTATTTTAGTTATTTCTCTCTGCGAACCTATACATCCAATTAATCCGAATGGCAGTGAACACACGGATACATAGCCAAAAGGAGCACGCTATTCTGTTCAAAGCGAAATCACGTTTTCCGTATCTAAGCACTGATGGTCCCCTATCAGCATGCACACGTCATAGCTGGAGGTTTCAATATTCAATTAGGCGACGCATAAAAAATGCTGGAAGGCAATAGCTTGCCCCGTTTACTTTTGTGTACACCTGTACACAGTATCCGCACGTACGAAAGTAGATGTTGAGATTCAATGATACTGGGTACTAATTTTTGAGGGCATTTCACGTGCGCTGTCACGAACACAATTAAAAATAGAGATAATTAAATGGGCAACATTTTACATAAACACACTTTCTTTTTACCTTCAACAGATGACTTCAACCAATTATTATATTATTATTACACACTAACATATACTAATTTTGGTTTTTTTCCTGACACAATTTTTAGGCGTACAGAATGCGCCTATAATCACGCGATAAAAGTGGGAACTTTGGTTGTTTAGTTCCACATAGGTGCGAGATAAAAATAAAGCATTTATTTAATGTTCTCAGAGAAATTATTGTAAGGAAGTCAATTGCCGATAATTCTTTAGCAGCCCTTTCGGGCGCCTTCACGGTGCCTTAATGTCTTATCGCAGCTCAAAACTGTAGCCCTCCCTAATCGAATCTGCGTACATGTAACAAGCAAGAAAGCTCACCAGTCAGGCCTCCCGCAGTCTTCCGCATTCATAGGGCACGAATCTGTACCCTTGTAGTAGAGATCGCCATTCATGCACTCGCAATTGCCTTTGTAGAGTGAGCATCTTTGCTCTCCGGACGGACATTCACACCTGGCGCAGGTTTTGCTGACGCCTGTGGTGTTCCTGCAGTATTTGGACATAAATATTTATTTCATCATAACCTAAATCTGCTCAGAGCAGAAAATGGTTAGCGTTGTAGCCATGCAAGAAGGAACAGCTATTTGGAGTAATGGCTCATTGGCTTCAGTATCCGGCACGAAAGCCCAATGACGCCAAATAAAATCACAACTGCGGCAGTGGCTTTCCTATAAAAGCTATATGCGAAAACGCACGTCTGCTTTTCAATGTTTGCGAACGGTAAAGAGGCCAAGGTGGTGAAAAGTAAATCAAGAAGCTTCCTTTACGGCTGCCTTAAAAGCCGACGAGCTGGTTGATGATTTAGAAAGCCACATGCCATTAAGAAACGCTGTGTTATGGCCATTTGGTAGTGCAGTCGCTAGAGAACCAGTTATAACCCTTGAACCCTTAAAAGTGCACTAAGGACGAATCTGAATTCATGTATTTACCATGACGACGCTATCTATACGTTCCGGACATTCTTTTGATACTTCGAATTATTGTCCTGGGCGGCCGATTGCCCTAATTAAATCGGATTAAACGTACCAGCTCCCGCCTTCTTTTGAACTCAGAGTGGTAGGTAGGCGGAGTCAGCCAACGCGTGGAGTGCCTTTCAACCATTCCAGTGGCGGCTTCGCTTTTGCTTTTAAGTTGTTTTTTTAGGTTTCTGTGAAAAAGCAGTTTCAGTCGCGGACAGCATAGTCCCAAATAAAGCCCACGTGAATAAAAATACACGTGGACTTTTTTATTTACGTATCACTCCGCCGATGGCAGGGCGGCAAGCCGCCACGGGACTGGCTGACGCGTTGGTTGGCTTCTTGTACCTACCGCGTTCAGTTAAAAAAAAGGCGGGAGCTTGGACGTTTAATCTGATTTAATTAGGGCAATCGGCCACACAGGACAATAATTCGAAGTTTCTAAGAATGCCCGGAACGTGTAGATGCAGTTCCCGCGGTAAATAGACGAGTTCAGATTCCTGTTTAGTGCACCTTTAAACCGCGAATCTCGAGTTGTACCCGTAGTGGGAGATTGTACCAATGTTGCCAATGCTAAGTCGCACTCGTCCGGCCCGATATTTCTCTACTCCCATCGCCAAAGATGAGTAAAAATCGGGAGTTGCTTTTGCTGCAGTTTTAAACACTAAGTGGCGATAGTTGTCGTTGAAACACGTATTTTGCATTTCGCTCAAGTTTTAAGCCTTATATTTTTATTTGTCATCATGGTGACATTCCTGCAGTGAATAAATGTTAAAACTGGGGAAAAAATGTGTACTAGTCCGAATAAGCGCTGGTTACCAGCCTTTTTACTCGTAATCCGTCTCATTTTTCGCTTTTGAATTTGCCAAGACCTGTCTTATTAAAATACTTAATTTTCAACCTTCGTTCAATTTCATAGTTGGAACTGAGTTTACCGAATGCTGAACGGCCTATGTTTTTAGAGTCTAAACACAATGACGTGGGCTATCGAAAAAGCCACTTTCATGTCTAGGTGAAACCACTGAAAAAAAGATTATCAAAAGAATACTTAAAAAAAACATCACTCAGGGTTATACACGGCTTCGTTTCTTTTTCAATTTTATTTTCTTAATGTAGGAATGGACCGGTGGTTCATAAAAAGCAAACACGCAGCTAGAAAGACCCTATATATTTCCGAAGTTCCCTTTGGACACGTGTTGTATGGGATCATTGCACGCAATGCAGGAATGGATGCGCGTTTCGTTGTGTACAGAATGTTTTTTTCTACAAAGAGAAAAGCAAGCAGTATGACGCAATTTGTCTATCTTAATGTATGATTCAAGAAGTGCACAAGTCTCCTCTTCACCAGTACGCCACGCGGGAACACTCGTGTTGGTTTGTAAGCAACCCTAATTGAATGCGCGTTTTCATAAGGATGTACTTATGGTGGATGCGACTAAGCTGCTAACCAATTTTTTAAACAATTTCATCTCGATTTCATTTATCCTCGTTACGTGCTGTCATGTCATTGTATTTAACACACTAAACGTGGATTCAGTTTGTTTACCCACTAATACAGCTGGTGGTATTCGTTACGTAGATTTGCAACGGCTCAACAAAGCACGGAAGTGTACATATATTTTCCAGCTAAACATGGTTCCAGCTCAATGCAAACGCCGAACGGCAGATAGTTGCGGTAGCCGCTGTTTACAGCAAGAAAGAGGGCACCAATAGAAAAACGAAGAAAGAATTGTGTAGAACAGGCCAAGCGTTATCTTGTTTTTCGTGCGTTGATTCGGCACTTGTTATTCGCTTCTTCGTCGCTTTTCCGTTTGTTTCACGAAGCACGCGCTACTGTATACGAGACACTCATAAGCGCCTATCCTCATCAGACCAGGTAAATGGCAGCTGATTGGATATATGTCGAACCTCCTGTGTGCACACGGGTGTCATGGGTCAGGTGAGATATTCTACTTTTAAGTCCATGCAGACACATTTTCGGTGCTTGTGAACACACAGGCCGCACATATGTGTTCATACGAGACATTAAAAGCGCTTGTGAACTCATATACTGCCCATATGAATTCATACGGGTCACATTTGTGACACACATGAACGCGTGTGCAGCAAAGATATGTCGATATGACGCACCTATAACCACAATATAACTCATATAGGCTGCATAGGAGATCATACAGAACGAATCTGTGAGAAATGCAGCTAATTTAGTACATACGAATCCACAAGATACACATTAATTTATACCAGATGATTTGATAGCGATAATTTTACTAATATGAAGTTCACGCTAAATTTTCACAACGCCATGGACGGTCTGCCTTTTTAGTCATGCGATAAGAGACACAGAAGCTCTCAGAAACAATGAACTTAAATAATTTCGAAAAACACAGGCAGATCACTTCCACCCTGCACTTTAATTTCTTTTTAACTCTCGGTAATTATGCAGCCTTCTTTTTTAGTAATTTTACAGCGTGAATTTACTACTGATACATGAAGCAAAACCTGCAACAAACTGCTGTTTTCACGCAACTGGTACAAACATTAGGAACCGATATCAGTTCGATTGCGACTTTATTGTATTTCTTTATATCTTTATTGCAAGATAGCGTTTGTTTCTCGCCTTTACCTCGTTCTTTTGTTTTTCCATTGTGAGTATATTTACAGATTTAGCGAAAAATTTTCGGCACTGTGGTGCCAAAGCAGCGGTCGCAGCCATTAATAACTACACCTGCTGATTTTTAATAAATTTCAGTTAGAGTTCGCCTGCAAACTAATAAGAGCTGCATTATAATATGTGAATAATATATTTTCGTGCATAAAAGCACGAAAGTTGGTTAAAACAAGCACGGGCTTTCTGCTTCCATCACCCTTAACTGGTCCTGAAACTAGAGGATGCGATAATTTTTTTTTCCTTAAGCACTACGAAAGCAACGATTCACTGCAGGCGCCTTGGGAATTGGAAAGAGCTATGTTTGTTTTTTTTTAAAAAACCCTTTTACTTAGAGACGGTTTGCAGAGTACACTCCTTTTTGTGTAATGCCCTCAACTGACTGCATAATGATCAAATGTTTTCGCATGAGTTTTTACGTATCCTTTGTTACTCAATACATTACAAACCATTATAGGAAAGCTGGAAGTTTATTTCTACCGCCCGCCAGATTTAAGCAAACAGGATTACATGAGCTTGAAAATATCGTTGGAGACTTCAATGAAATCGAAACATTGATCTAGGCTCATATACGGTCCCACAGAAACAGTAATCCCCCCCCCCCCCCTCCAATTCATGATTTGTGCTTTCGCGTCAGCCCTCGTCGAGTCGTGAGAAGTAAGCAGGAGAGTAAGTGAGAAATAACTAGCACAGTTAATGATACCTTTGCGGTTTCCGAAAGCATTCACCACGCTTGCGTGCGCACTCCTCGCTGCGGTCCTTCGGGTAAACAATGCCGTCGATGCAGTGGCACATGGCTCCATAATTGCACGTCGGTTGGTCGCAGTCGCACAAGATACAGCCAGTTGTATTGGGATAGTGCTTGTGCCTGTGATGACCGTTAAAATAATAGATGAAAGCGTATGCTTATACGCGGCACGCACGTCTCACCGCACGAGATGTTTGACTTCAAGTGAAAGAGAACTTAAATTCAGCTGCAGTTCCTCCTACTTCACTAAACCCATTTTTAGAGCGATAGCTCTGCTCCTGGGGTAGAGCTTTTGATTTCGATGTGGATGAGGCAATAACTTTCAATGCCTCACTTTGTAAAGCACTATTACCTTTGACCTTGACTTTTGATTTGAGACAGTGGGCGTCACATCGACAATGACCTTCAATGCTTTAAAGGGTCAAACCGAACTTAACTGCGGGTTGGTATGGCCCAAGCTATGGTAGTATGATGGCGTGATCATATGACTACGATCCCTGGTACCCGACCTGGACTATTGACCTTGACATGCGATTTTGGACAGTAGAGATGCTTAACAGGGCTTTCGCTCTTTTAGATAGGTTCAAGCCACATAGCACCCCAGCCATTTTTTCCGCTGATTTCAATGAACCTAGCAACGCACGCGCCTTAAGATGGGCTGCTTGTTCGCTGAGCTTGAAAGGCATAAAAGAATGCACAAGTGCATAACGTGAATTAGAACTCTCACTGCAGAATCTCTGGCGCCGGTGCCTTATCGTGCTCTTTTCGCGGAAAACATTAAAATAAATTGCTGATGGCCTAGTTCCGTTAGGCCAGGATATACGTAACGAAAGCGCGGAGACTTCTGCATCCGGAGAGGGCATTCACTAGATGCGCCTTTATTCACGATTGAAGCTTGAGCCGTCGTGGCGAGTGGTAGCGTCACCGCCTGAAGCGCCAAAGGCTCTGATTCAATACTGAGCTTTGGCACAGGTTTTTTTTATTCAATGAGTGTGCGGGGGGTTTCAGCGGCTCCCATAGATGCCGCCACCGAATACATTGGTTAGCGGTTAAGCGCAGGCTCTGTTAAGGCGCGTTTATACTCCAGCGTAACGGGCTCGCGCGCGAATTCACGGCGACGTCACGTGGGCCAAAGCGAGACCGTCTATACCCCAATTGCGCTTGACCGCCGACATGTTCGGCGGCTTAGGCGCACTGTGAACGCCCTGGCGGAAACTTGGAGCACGTCTCTATTTCGCGCCGAGTGCGACAGCCGTCGCCGGCCCGGCCAGACCGGTTGGGCTCCGCGGCGAGGTGCGCGTTGTGACGTGATGTGCCTCCTCGGAACACCGCCATGGCTAAATCGCTGTTGCGGTCAGTAGAGATTTCGCTTTCAAAACATTGCATTAAAGTGGGGTGCTTTGTTTTTGTGATAGCGGTGGTGGCGAAACGAGCATCAGAGTTTAGTATAAACCACAATGTACGAATATATTTAGGCGCTCACACTCCGCCAGGGGGCGCCACCAGATCGTGTTCGCCGCTCTATTCGCTTCATTTGAACACGGACAGATGGCGCCAAGAGACAGAGGTGTATCTTGCCACCGAGTGGCGACGGCGGCCTTAATGCAGGGCTTGCGCGATCGTTCGGTGCCACGCCGTGTTACGTGTGCTTTGTGAAGTGCACCAAGCACGAAAGGATTGCATCTGCTGTCAACACTGAATCCTTTTCGGCTATTTTGTGTTTTACTTTCTAGGACTGCATGAATGAGCGGAATGGCAGAGGACGCGGTGAATGAAAAAAAATTGGCGGTCGTTTAGCTCTGGTTAAACCTGGAGTGACGCGATAGCTACAGCTGGCTGAGCGGAACTTGGTCACTCACGTGACCAACCAGGTAACGAATCGCGTTATCAGCCACGGCGCCACGCCGCCGGCAGCTGCTCCGCACCACGTGGCCAACCACGTGACTGCGTGGTGGCGCATCCACGCTGAAGGCTTGAAATGCTGCGGTAATGTTGCTGTCACTATAAGAGAATAAAGCCAACACAATTGTTCTAGATCCCGTACTCGAATTAGCCGGCATCGTACATTGGCCAAACAAAGAACTTCGCCGAAAGAATGAAGCCAGATTGAGCAGCCCTTGTCAAACAAATGAACAGGGAGCACAGCGCGGGGACGGACACTGCGATGCTTGCGACCACAACAGTGACATCGAGGGAACTGCAGTGCGGAACATTCAGCCGCGCGCGCGCAGAAGGCTCTTATTTAATTCATCGCATATTCAGCAGACGTGGGGAATGTTGACCGCTCCTCCCACACCTCTTAAATCCACGGTCTACGTTCATTGTCCTGGCAGACGATAAACCGAAAGTTCGAAAAGGCAAGCAGCAACACGCCCGCTGTCACTCCTGATGAAGGAACCGAGTAGATTCGGAAACGTCGTGTATTTTCGTTTTTTTTCATTAATTCGTTGCGTTCTTCATAACTTAAAATGATTTCCCACTCAGAGGCCTGTGTGGAATGTTTTCTTTTGAACCCTGGCCATGAATGTGGCGGAGAAGCTGAACAGCAGACGGTTTGGGTTGGGAGGGCCGAGGTTACATTTCGTGGCAGCTTTATATTCCTATCAGTGCCAAAGAAGTTACCATAGATCTTCGTCCCCCTTCTGTGTTCATTGCCATTGCACTTCAGAATAATGGCCTGAGGGGCGAGTTGGTGCATGATGACATGGACGGCTGCGCAAATCAGGACACAGACAAGAAAGAGGCACCACATGCGCATGTGGTGTCTCTTTCTTGTCTGTGTCCTGATTTGCGCAGCCGTTCATTTCATTGCCATTGGCCTCTGCGCTGAATTCAGAAGCTGTAAATGTGCGCGGCTGCGGGTTTTCCCAACAAGGAAATTGTATGGAAGCTTCCCCTGCATGTGTGCAAGGTGCTCTCTTTAGTGTGTATGCTCCGATTTCAATACTTACTTTATCTGATGTCTCCAACGTTTGAGGAACCTTCTGATCAGTGAAAAAAAATGTCTAAATGCTGCATTCAATGCAGGAAAGCAGCCAAAGGCAGTTCGAATACGTAAGTGCCTGAGCACGCCCATTTTAATTTTGCTTTGTTAAGCTTGAGCGGGAAAAGGTTTCAGATCGACGCTGCTTTCAACTTGCCATATTGCGCATTAACGGCCACGAAAGCGGCTCTCGCTGCAACTTGTGATACATTGAAAACCGCGTACAGCCGCAGTAATCCGACAGGGTGCAGATATGAACCAGCTACTAGACGACTTAGTATGTACTGCTAGCTATATTGTTCCAAGAAAAACGTTGAAACTCTAACAATACCTGTCTATTGAAAAAATCCTCTGAATTTCATGTGAGAACTTCAACTAAAGTTGCACCAAACCGGCTTATGATCGCGGTATTTTAACGTGGGAACTCGGTTTGCATATTCCAAGCATTCTTAAAAACTTCCAATTATTGTACTGTGCTGCCGATTTCTCCAATAAACCGGATTAAACGTCCTGTCTCCCATCTTTTTTTTTTCGAGTAACGTCCGAGAGTAGAAGGATCAACCAATATGTACAGCGGCTTTCAGCGAGTCGCGCGGCGGCTTGCAGCGCTGCCATCGATGGAGTGACGCGTATCACTACGCGGAGCTATCTGCGAAAGCGAGAAAACCACGCGCATTTTAATTTCGACGGGCCGTATTTGCGACTGTCTTGTCTGAGAATAAACGTATTTATTCACGAAAACCTTAAAAAAAGCAAAAAGGAAGCTGCCACGCGACTGGCTAAGTGCACTGTACGCGTTGGTTGATTCCTTCTCTCGGAGCTCAGTTAAATAAAAAGATGGGAGCCAGGAAGTTTTATCCGACACAATTTGGAAATTGGCCGAACAAGACAAAAATTCAAAGTTTCTGAGAATGCTCGGAGCATGTAGACTCAGTTACCGCGTTAAAAAGACGAGCTCAGATTCCCCTTTAGTGCATCTTTATATTATAAGCTACAATTGATACACCTCATAAATCAAGCTTAGACGTGTAATTGCTTTCATGCACTTATTTGTTTTCGAAACTTTCTACCAGAAGGAGCCGTTTTTCATTTCATGGTTTGTAACAAGAGATAGCATTACATGCCTCTATGTTCACAGCAAAGCTTTTCAAGGCGCCCTCCTTGATGGCAAGTCTGGCAACTCTCTTTTCATTCCTTTGGGTATTTCAAACTGAATACCCAAAGAGAAAGTGGGTCAATGCACTCCTCTTATTTTATACAGGTGGCATTCGTTCTTTGTAAACATCGAGAGGAAGCTGTCGGACACTTGGCTAGGCTGTTTTTTACCCAAACAAAAAATACTGTTTTATATCAATGACTGGAATTTCATTGAAGCACATATAATGGAACACAAAGCTCGAAAATGAGGATTCCATAAGAGTACTGCATTTAAAATGGCCTTCCTCATCAAGTGAAAGAAAATAAGCAGTGCAAGAAACACACGGACAGAGACCAGGTTACACGGACGACGCTCAGCTTCCAATAACTTTCTTATGGGCCAATCCACGAATATACACGAACTAAACAACCCGCAGTCATCAAGGACACATGCGGAGATAAGTCCGCTCTTCGTCGGAGAGGGAGATAGAGGCGCTGCAGACACAGGCTGTCCGGAGATTACAAATCTGTTTTGATTCCACAATCTCCATGGTGACAGTCACTTTGCTCTTACTGGTGATAACACTGCTCTCAGGTTTAAGGGAGCATTTATTGCATGTGAGGCAGTGGCTAGCCTGAAAGCCTGCAAAACATTTTCATTCACGTGCATTTTTACGTTCATTGCATGTTCTCTTGACGTATCGCTTATGCATCTTCCAGTCTGCCCAGCATAAGTTTCTCCCACAACTTAACGGGATTTGAGAGACTACGCCTTCTTCGCAGTCAACAAAAGGTCGTCTGTGCTCCTTGCCGCAGTCACGTTGTTGAATTGCCACCGGATAGGTCATTCTGCAAAGCTTAGACAGCTTGTTAGGCGTATAAAACACGCTTTCATGTCGTAGCGCTGGTCTCTTTTTTTTTTGAAGTTGTGAGACACAGTGTGGATGTAAAGAATCACAGCTAACTTCTGTCTGCACAGAGCATGGTCATCGCGCGTTTCAATCTCAGGGCGCATCTTTCTGAGGAGGCCTTTAGCGACAGAAATGAGGTGCTGAGGATATTCATCGGCCAGCAGTATTTCAGCTTGATGGTTGAACGCTTCTGTTGAGAGGCGACTGGAGGCGTAGTGGCTTTGGATGCTTTGGCGACAGCGAAGGAGTACGCGCAACCGGAAAATGGCGTCAAGGAACCTCCCGGCCGAAAGTTGATGCCAATGTGGCCTGGCCTCATACGTAGGGACAGATCAGGAGCTGAAGTCCTCGCAGGACGCCTGAAGAAAATGCCTGCGGTGGCAATAACTCCGTTTACTGGAACCACTAGAATAACCGCTCACTAGAACTGCCACGCTTGCTGGCCCATCTTTTCCCGAACAGCTGTCATCTGGAACGGCCTTCCCCACCTTACTGCTGCCAGCACGTGCCCATCGACGTTAGAGACGAGTGTTCCTCTCACATTCAAAAATTGTAATTTTCACCAGTGATATATAACCCAACCCTTATGTAAAATCCCGAAAGAGATCTTTAAGGCAACAAAACGAATAATTGATATCTTCAGAAGCTCATGAAAGCTCGACTTTCATTAAAGTTTAATTTGAACAGTCAAAATGCTATAGGCTGCCAAAGTTGGCTCGCTAGATGTCTTGAACTATGCTTATTCGTTCACAGAAAAAATATCGAAGAATATGTATTGCTAAACGGTCACTCTATTCAGATTATGTCGCTCCGCACTCCTATAAAATCGGTGAAACCTAGTGGCATTGTAGAGATGGGGGCATAGGTGAACGGAGCACGCGATTCTGTTCAATGTGTGATCATGTCTTCCATGTCTTAAATAGAGAAGCAGTGTTTTTCCACTAGAGAGAGCACTTGTGTTCCCTACTCGCATCCACACACCGTAGCTGGCGGTTTCAATTAGGTAACGCGTAAAAATTTTACAAGGAAATGGCGTGCTGCGTTTGCCTTTGTCCACATCTGTATAATAGTCTCCACGTACGGAAGGAGGTGCTGAGCTTCATGGCAGACACTTGGCGCGCGTATCTGCGGGCACTTCACATGCGCTGTCATTAACACAACAATCAATAAAAAAATAATGTGGGAAAATTTCACACAATTACAATTTCCTCTTACCTGCAAGAAATGATTGAATAGAAGTAAAGAGGCCGCTACAAACCCGAAGCCACAGATGCACTTTAAAGCTTTTTTAATATCGATATATCTCCTTACAGACACGCTATATATATATATATATATATATATATATATATATATATATATATATATATATATATATATATATATATATATATATATATATATAACGTATGACTTGGAGGCGAACAGTCACCGAAACCACAGTGCATATGGGAATGTTTCTTTTTTTAAGTGTTTTGCTGATCAATGAGAGAATAATACTTCGATTTTCTGTGTCTTAACGAAAATTACTTATAAAGCAGCAGAGCAAAAAAACCCGTGCCGCCGGTGGAACCCGAACCCGTGACCTTGGCTTTGATCATATGTCATTTTTCTTATATATATATATATATATATATATATATATATATATATATATATATATATATATATATATATATATATATATATATATATATATATATATATATATATATAGGAACCCGGCGCCCCTTTCAGAGAATCTTCACGATGCCTTCGTATCTTACCGCAGTCCTCCATTATAGAGTCCACATTCATGTAACAAGCAAGAAAGCTCACCAGTCAGGCCTCCCGCAGTCATCGGCATTCATAGGGCATGAATCTGTACCCTTGTAATAGAGATCGCCATTTATGCACTCACAATTTCCCTTGTAGAGTGAGCATCTTTGCTCTCCGGACGGACACTCACATCTGGCGCAGGTTTTGCTGTCGCCTGTGGTGTTCCTGCAGTATTCGGATATAAGCAATTATTTCATCATGACATAAAGGGTAAAAGCGAAAACGCCCATGGGCTCTTGAATTTAAGTGAACGGTAAAAAGGTCAAGGTGGGGAACAGTAAATCCAGAAGCTTCCTTTACGGCTGCGCTCATAGCCGAAGGGCTGGTGCGGGATGTTGAAAGCCACGTGTCATCCAGAAATACAGTGTGGTGGCCATTTGGGTGCGCTGTGGCTAGACAGCCATTTTTAACCCGTGAATCACGAACCACGAGCAGAGGTGCGCGTCATATAACCATGTGAAGGAGTCAATATGTCAAGTGTTGCAATGAATGAACAAAAAAACAAACAAAAGCAACCCTACTCTCCGCGCGTCTGCACACGCATATCGTCACCAGACAACGCAACATGGCATTCCGAAACTTTTTCAAAAGCGCAACATGGCGCAACGAGAAGAAACAACGGTTTCGGAACGTCGAAATCAAGACTGGAGGGTCGCGGGCCCTGTGGCTGCGGGTGGAATCAGCGATTAGCCAAAACGGCATCAACGCATCGTAACAATCTCAGCTAGAAAAATGTTCACCTCTTGCAAAAAAAGAAGTACTTTAGTTCTTTTTTTTATTCCGGGAAAATGCCCTTATAATATTCAGAACAAGCGATTTCACAAACTATCCAGACGGAAAAGTTTGTGCTTTAACAGCTACTGATTGGTTGACAGGTAAAGGGCTGAACCAAGCAAAAGTTGGTCATTGAAGAGGTCTGTTTCTTTTTACGAAGAGAATAAAGTGTAACCACAATCTCATTATTACCAGTGGAACTACGGTTAACATATCGAATGTCCCGTGCGTCGGTGCCGGCTTCACAATTCTAGACGTATTCACTGACTCTGCGCAATGGAAAAATACCTGTATAACCGAAGGATAGCAAAAAGAAAACAATTCCGACTACGACGCAGAAAACAAGAAAGGTTCTGCACGTTCATGAGCAAGAACTGTATAAACACAATCAACATGCGTGCTTGTGATATGTGCCTAATTTTTCTTTAAATATGGCGCCCAAAAATATTTACAGAACAGTTTGCATTTCTCTCACCATCCAACCCCTCTTTATTCTGTATTCGTAGCCGTTAGTACGAAAACGCCTAAAATTTAAACCAGTTTAGCAAAGAAGTGTGTAGCGAAATAGCTTTTTGAATTTGTGGTTTAGCTTTCCACGCCGCCGGCGCAGCCGCCGCCGTCGACAAATGGCCTTGCGCCGCCGCCGATGAATACCAGGCGGCGCACCGACGCCAGCGCAGCCGACTCGAAACGACCGCCACGCCGCCGCCGTTCGAAACCGACACGACGCACACCTCTAAGCTCGAGCTGCACTCGCAGTGGGTGAATGTGCCAATGTTGCCAATGGCGAGCCGCACACGTCTGACCCGATGTTGCGCTACTCTCATCGCCAAAGATGAGTTGCAACCGGCAGTTGCTTTGGTTGCTTCTTTAAGCACTAAACAGCGATAGCTGTCGTTGAAACTTTTTTTTGTGTTTTAAGCCTTACAGGTTTCTTGGTGTCATAGTGACATTGCTGCAGGGACTAGATGTTAAGCCAGGGGAACAATGGCTTTACTACTGAGGCATAAGCGCTCGTTGCCATCCCCTTTACGCGTCATTCGTCCTTTATTTATCGCGTCGTATGAAAATACCTAATTTGCAACCTTCATTAAATTTCATAATTGAAACAGAGCTTACCGCATGTTCAGCGGCCTATGTTTTGTTTAGTCTAAACAAAATAATTAGGGTCAGCGTAAAAGCCACTTTCATGTTTAGGCGTAAGCATCAAAAAGAGTATCGTTACAATAGTTTGTAGTAAACATCGATCAGGGTGTATACGCGACTTCGTTTTATGTAGTTTTGATTTGATAAATGTGTAATGAAGAAAGCGTGTCATAGAAATCGACCGGTGGTCTGTGAAGAGCATCCACGGAGCCAGAAAAGACCCTCATTACGGAAGTTCACTTTGGAGGCAGCGTCGCATGGGCCATTGCGCAGACTATCCCAATTTATGAGGCTTTCGTCATAGGCAGAACGCTTTTTCTATAGATAAAAAAGCGAGCTGGATGACGGAATTTATGTGTCTTAATGTCTCAATGAACATGTGCACAAGACACCTCTTTTTTGGCCTTACGTCATGCGAGAACTCTACTGCTGGTTTGTAAGCAACCGTTAATGAATGCGAGTTTTCATTTGAACGCATTTGTGGTGGGGCTACTAAGAGGTAAACCAATTTGCTTAGCAATTTGATGTCAATTTTATTAATCTTCGTCATCTACTGTTATGCCCACAGGATTCAGTACACCAATGGTGGCCCTAGCTTTTACCCACGATATGCCTGTGTTATTCGTGGCGTAGCGTTCCGACGGCGCAATAAAGCAGAGAAGGGTACATATGCCTTCTAGATAAACATGTAATCCAGCACATTGCAAATGCCGAGCGAACGTCATTTGGGGCACTCTCTGTTAACAGCGTGAAAGAGGTACCAAACAGAAAAACAGAGAGAGAATTGTATGAAACAGGCGAAGCGTTTTCTTGTTTTTTGTGCGTCGGTTCGACACTTGTTAGTCGTCTGCTGATCACTTCTCCGTTTGTTTCACGAAGCACATGGTACTGTATACGAGGCACTCATGAGCCGCTATCTCTTTCTGACCAGGTCAGCTGGTACGATATACGCCTGACCTTCTGTGCAGGCACGGTTGTCGTGGGTCATCTGAGATATGCTGCTTTCAAGACCATACGAAGGCACATTTGCGATGGATGTGAACGATTAAGCAGCACATATGTGTTCATACGAGACAGTCAAAGCGCGGGTGAACTCATATACCGCCCATATGACTTCATACGGGTCACAGTTGTGACACATATGAACACGTGTGCAACATATATGTGCCCATACGACGCACATATATTCAAATATATAACTTATATAGGCTGCAGATGAGTTCATATGGAAGGCATTTGTGCGAAATAGCGGTAATGTAGCAAAGGGAAATTCACGAGAGACTAATGAATTGGTATCAGATTTTTGATAGGGAAAATTTGCCTCGAATGTAGCTCAAGCAAAATTTTCAGAACGCTATGAACGATCTATCCTTTCAGTCATACGATAAAAGACACAGAGGCTCTCAGAGCCGATGAATATAATTCATTTTTAAGAACACTTGTATCATGCACTTTAAATTTTGCTTAACTTTCAGTAAGTATACAGCCTTTTTTTTTCGTACATTTTTAGCGCGCATTCATTACTAACACATGAAGCAAACCTACAATATTCTCAAAGGTAATAAAACGTAAGGAAAAAGAATGCCATTGAAGTCCACCAGCGTACGTTATGGTTGTTGTCACCAAAATGTTTGACAGCTGTGTTTTTATCATTTATCTAGTATTAGCGACAATATACTTCTGGCGATAAAAGATCTGAGAGTTCGGAAAAATATCAAAGTTAAATTCTGCATTTTTTTTTGTTCTCGGCTGAGAATAATATTATTCGAAACAGCAGCGACATTCTTGAAAACAAGTAAGGAAAGAGCCAGAAGTCTGCGTTTCCTCAGAGGCATTCTTGAAAACAAGTGGGTTTAAATAAGGGCCAGAAGTGATCGCGTTTACCTTGTTCTAGAAAGCAGTGAGTGCGAGAAAGAAAACATCACCCGATTAATAAAGTTTGCCTAGAATTTCGCCAACTGCACCTTTCATCTCCCATAGAGAGACAATCCGATGCTTCGTGGGCACATCGCATGTTGGTGTCCTTGATGTATATAATTCCTTCCGTACACTTGCATTTTCCAATCTCACAGTCTGGTCCGATGCAGTCGCAAAGTAGGCACATTGTATTTTTGTCAGGCCTGAGAAGACAGAAAAAGTTTGGGGCATTTCATTGATAAAAGTCACGTTCTATGTATCTGCTATTCACAACAACTTTAAAGCCAGTTGAAAAAAACTCGAGATATTTTATTTTGTTTCTTCCATATGACGCCGTCTAGGCGAAATTACGATTTCAACCGGAGCGTAAGACGTGTTAGACTGCTACTGCTCTCATCGCCGCCTCTTAGTTTTGCAGTGGCGTGGTTTGTGTTACTTCTTGTCTGGAAATGCAGGGTGTTTCGCACAATAGTTCGCACAATTTCTTAAAGTCGGCTGTTTGAGTTAGAAGAGCGCTTTTTTTCGGCACAGCACTGTTAGCAGTGTATTACATCAGAATACAGCTAAGACGGGCTATCAGGCTGGTTAACTAATACTGAATAGTTAACTTTTTAACTATTACTTTTAAGCTCCTTAATTATTGAAAGACGTGTTGCCCACAGTAAGAAATATATCAGTTTTAGAATTTTGAACCTCGAAAGAATTAACCTCGAGGTTGCGCCGGAACAGATTTTAGATATTTGGGCGAATTACCTGAACTGGAGAGGCGGCTTTTCCGGCAAGCTTCTCGAGAGCGCATGTATTGTGGCACCATGCAACCGATATTTGATGGGCCACAGCGCCGAGGGTAACCCCCTATTCGAAATTCTAAAAACAGATATTGATAATGCTTACCGTGGGCTACACGCCTCTAAGTTATTTAGAAGCCTATCAGTAACTACTCTTTAGTAGTTAACCAGCATAGTAGTTAGAACATCTTAGATGCATTCTGTCGTACAACAGCGCTGACAATGCTACGCCGAAAAAGTGTTGTTCTAACTCGAGAAGCCTATTTTTAAAGATTGTGTAAAATTTTAGGTGGAACACGCTGTATATCAAGCATCAATTTTCTGCGAGACTACCGGTTCCAGCAAATACCCTTCAAACACTTCATTCCATATTCTCTGGACATTTCTGATGACGTTTTTTTCTCTTCAGAGTGGCACCGATGTATATTTTTTGAGTTCGCATAGACTTTTTTTTATAAATAGCAAAACTAAAATAACTGCGAGTTAGAAAAAAAATTTCACTACAACAGGGACCCATCGATGACACCAAATTCGCTCTCTACGTTAATAATACAGCTGAGCCTTAAGATCTATATTACCTCTGTAATTGAAGATACGTCTTCTACATCAGTGTGCATTAGATAATTTAGAGGTGGGCGCGGCGCGGATTGGGGCTGACTGTTTATTAAATTTTATTCCTTAATGCTGGGATAACTGTGCAGTAGTTATATGATGCCTCAGAGCTGTTTCATTTGTACCGCATTTTTGCACATGCAGGCAACTTTGTTAAAATAGCAAGGGATTTAAGCGAAAAAGACTGTGAAAGCGCAACGTAAAAATAAAAATGTAAAAATAGGTCTCCCCCTCGGTACTCTTCCATCGTCCTTATTTTATTACGATGTGATCATATTTTACATCGCAGATCATGAACTCAGAAATTCTGGAAGTATATTTGCAACAAAACGAGAACTTCTATAAGTTAGGACGTAGAAAAAAAAAACATGCTGACTCCTTCAACAACTACTTCCAGTCTGTTTTAACTGCAGATATTGGTCTTTTTGGGACCCTTATACGCCGCAGCGGTGAGTCGGCGCACTTGTCAGGCGTCTCGACTTTAACCATGCCTGGTATCCTTTGCCTGTTGTTGAACTTAAATGCAAAAAAGAGCTGCGGTCCTGACAGAATTCCAAACTGCTTTTTTAGGCGCTGAGCGGAAACAGTCAGTGAATATCTTTTCCTTCTATTTTCTAAATCAATTCAAGACAGTTGTCTCCCAGCTGAATGGAAAATATCTAAAGTTTTTCGTATATATAAGTCACGTGACGCATTACTAAAATTTATTTACAGATCAATCTCTTTGACAGGTACACGTTCTAAAATTCTTGAACACATAATATTAAACGTTCTTCAAGACCATGCTGAGGCGAAAGGCATTATCCAAACCAATCAGCACGGCTTGAAAGCACGTTTGTCTGCTGTCACCCACCTGTAGAACTCTTTCACGACTTTTCTCTGGCAATTAATTACCAAAATCAACAGACATAATTTTCCTCGACTATTCGAAGGCCTTCGACCGTGTGTCACCCGCCAAATTGCTTTTTAAGCTTAGCCATATGCTCGGTGAGGGACCCGTTCTCAAATGGATAGCCAACTTCTTGCTGGAACGCCGAAAATTCCTGCAATGTGAGGATTACGCTTCAAGCGCTGTAACGGTTGCCTCTAGTGTACCGCACGGAACAGTACTAGATCCTTTTCTATTTCTTCTTTTCATTAACGACTTAGCAAGCCACGTGGATGTAAACACGCGTGTTTTCGCAGATGATTGACTGCTCTAAAACCGAATAAATAACCCAGAATATCAAGCAAGGTGAAACGCGGCCCTGAACAATGCTGCGCAGTGGTGTAATAGCTGGCAAATGGCCATTGACCTAGAAAAAATGGTCACGATGTCAGTGACAAAAAAGAGATCAAAGCTTAACTACGCTTATATTGTTGGTAATGCCAATCTGGAAACTGTAACGGAAAAGAAATACGTAGGCGTCGTTATCCCTCAAGATCTTGGACCGAAGGCCCACGTGCATAATATAACCAAAAAAGCAATGACCACACTTCTTGTTCATAAACAAGTCCTACGTTTTTATACTTCCGAAACCAAACTGGCGGCGTACAAAGCTCTTATCCGACCAGCCTTGGAATGCCCGAACAAAGTTTGGTTTTCGTACGAGCAAAATGTCAGAGCTATGCTCGAATCAGTGCAACGAAAAGCGGTCTGTTTAATCTATAATAATTACCAGCGCACTGATACCGCCACAGAACTGCTTATCCGCACAGACCTAGCTACGCTAGCAAGCCGCGCAGCCTTGCACAGGCTGTAGTTTGTGTACTTGGTAATTAGTAGAGCGTTTAACATTAACACTACATATGTCACTTTAAAACATTCCAGGAGAACACGCCATAAGGACGAATATACACTTGAGTAGTACACTTGTGCCAACAATGTATGCTACTTTTCTTATTTCCCGCGAGCAATACGCAATTGGAACTCTCTAGATTAGGTGGTCACTGCAATACCTTTTCTGAAAAACTTTGTGCAGTTTGCCGTAATAGCGGAGCAATCTACTAGCCAAAATTGACTATCTTTTTCGTTATTGTGCCTTTGATTTTTATAAGATTGTTTTTCTTTTTGTTCTGAATTGATGCCTGATGTATTCAACTTGTACATCAACCCAATACTGTAACAGTTTCAATTAGGTACGGAAAGTATCTTCAAACAAATAAAAAATAATAATCCTGCCGTCATTCCTTAGTGCGCCCGAACGCAGTTTTCCCGTAATATTTGAACTCAACTTACAAATGATGCGTCAAAAACTTTGTGTAAACTTAAGAATAATTTAACCATGTTACAGGAGTAGAACCGGGGAGTACTTTCTGCGCACGATGCGGCGTAAGCTATTAAAATGCCTGTCTGGCGTGAGCGAGCACCACTGCTCTTTTGACATGATTGTCCACGCTGTCAGAGAAGCGTAAGATCTATAGCTACAGATTAAATCCACCACATTACCATCGCCAATGCTGGATATTGGTATGATGAATGAGACTTTGCTCTTGCTTACAGCAATAAATCAAGTGTAGGAACGAGTTTCCACCAAAGAAATTCCTGTTTACATTTATTCTGTGCGATGCTAAATGTTTATCGACAGCCGAAGATTAGTGAGCGCCGTCTCTGTGGGCAATGCGCAAGAACTTAGCTAAATAAACGTGCCCGTCTAACTTAGAATCGCTTCTCCGCTTTCCTCAAAAATATGGCAGTGCTCGATATAAAGGCCTGGTGTTATGTTGAGAATCCGGTCTTTAAATTCAGGACAATGGTCACTAAAATTCGCTGACGCTGAAATGCAGTAAAATCTGTCAGTAAGCCCGCCACCACACGGAGAATGTACCCGAGTGTCTTACGTAAATATTGGTCGAGTGCAACCAATTACTGTGACCCGCTTATTTCAGATCCCTGTACGTTGTACTCAAATGAGAAGTATGGAAATGTGAAAACTTAAGGTGCGTCTCAAAAATAAAATACTCGAAAACTAAAAAGAAAGCGCACAGTGCCTGCAGGTTGAAGCCCACGCCTTCTGATTAATGAATCGACTGCCTTACCTCTTGACAATGTCAACAGCAGGTGTCGCGGGCCTGAGTCCGGGTTCAGGTAAAGTGCTTAAAATTTCTTTGGAATCAAGTCCTGCATAGTACACTCAACATATTTAGATGTTGAGAAATGATTTGTCACTTTGAAACGCATTCAGCGCTTTCTAAACTAGTGCTGCAAATCAATTATTGTTAGCTACAAATGGGAATTCCCAACGTTTTCGGCAGGTCACGCTACCTTTTATCTGCGCCGGTACATTTTTCTGCATTCCAAGAAATGATTAGGTCTATTGTGGCCAATTCTCACGAAAGAGACGCAGCGCTGACGTCAGGTTGGCAGCCTGCGAGCCAACGACGGCGATAAAGCTAGTCGGCGTACGGTCGGCCTGAATCCTCGATTACTGAGCTAAAACTTCGCGCTGATCAGACGCCGTCCTGAACAGCACACGGTTACTGCGAATAAGTGCAACGAGGGACTGCATCTCGTGGTTCGTGCTTTGACATCCAGTAGCTTTAAACGGTTAGAGGAACTTTAGTCGGCGCTGAGCATTTCGCGACGACTAATCCAAGCGGGTTCAATGGTTTCGGGTTTGTCATTTTGGCGGTTGTGGAGAGAAGTCAAACGCATGAGGAAATGTAAATGACATTGAAGTGTAGATTTGGCAATGGTGGCAACAACAACTGAAGAAGAGGATGTAAAGGCTCGTCGTATAACTGACCACGCGATTAGGCCACGCTATTAGACTGCAGATTTCGCTACGTATGTCCTGGCTGAGCTGAGCTAATCCACTGCCAATTTTTTCCACGCATAGCAACATAGTGTTTGTTCCACGCCATGCAAAGAAGCAAAAAAGCAGTAGCTCTGAGTAAATGGAAGTCTTCAAGCATAGATGCTTAAATTTTCTAGACATTGCCTCGCGCCGTATGGTAAAGTGGCTAAGACCATTGCGTTACGGCCATTTAAATTGTGGTTACAGCCCCATGCAGTTGCGGCTTCAGCGCAACCGAGTGCTTTGCACCATGGTCCCAAGTAACTTGCGTCTTCTGGAGTGCAGCTCCTAAATTTACAGCAGGGCCTACCGAATTCCCAGTTCAAGCAGTCACCATTGGAGCGCGTTCGAGCGAATGTCCATGCTTCACACTGAAATGCAGTCGCTTCTGTAGCGCGGTAGAGAAAAATTTCTCTTCAAGCGTTTCTTGACAAACGATGAAAATGTAATCACGGATTTCTCAGCAATTTCGCAGTGCTCTTTACTATGCCAAGAACTCTTACCTGACAGGCCTTTCACACCAGCTTTTGTGCCGAACACATGAAGCACTGTTTATGGGGTAAAGGATACCGTTGTCACAGTTGCATCTCTTATCGTATTTGAAACACCACTGTTCTCCAGTTGAGCAAGAGCATTGGGCGCAATGTTCGAATTGCTTTCCTTTCCGCCTTTCAAAACAAAAAAAAGACAGCGGAAATGGCGTGAGGAGGCAATATGTTTTTTCAGTTTCAATGCTAGCCCATCTGCTGATGAAACGATGGGGCGTCACGCTATATTACCAAAAAGTTTTCAAGATAGAGAAGAATGGTGTTTTTTTTTGCGGCGTGCGCATGTATGCATTCACAAGATACTTATATACAAGAACACATACATGTTTTTGCCTTCTTGTTCACATGTGCTGTTTGTGTCTCGATAAGTGCGGGTTACGAAATGCTGGCAGCAGTGCACACGGGCGAATGCCGCAGTGGAAATGTTGTAAACAGTGCACAGATATTATATAAAAAAATATATGCAGGTATTGGACAAAACACATCAACTTGTGGTGCTATGTGTTTACACCTTGCATGCAGTTTTCCAGATCGAGTTATGAGTGTGCCTTAGAATACAGATGCTTTACTTTGGAAGGAAATTCATTGAAACTGCAGGAAAAGTAAAACTCCCGAAAGAATTGCTTATAAATTCTTGTAAAATACTTTAGAGTTGAAGTATTTATTTATCTGCCGTACCATGCGCCATGTTCTCAGGCTTCTATTACCTTTTCATAATTCGAATTTCATGAATCTAGCGACATGAAAAAATGGTTAAAATATAAAACATTTGGAAGTAAAGCAATGAAAGAAAAAAAGACAAATGATAACCAATATTGTAAGATTGATAAAACATGTCTAAAAAGAAGCGACGTCTTGTGGAAAACAATAAATGGTGCGTTAGACAGGAAAATTGAATACAGCTGCATTGACAACTTTACAATAAACGCTACGATTCTAAAGACGAAACAGTTTGCGGATCATTTAAATATCTCCTTTACCATTCCAGGAACCGGCAGTATCGATGATGACACTCTTCGCCCCCCTCCAATCATCCCATTGAAACAAAATACATTTCTGCAACCCACTGCATATCAGAACTAATAATGCTTACCCAGAGCCTCAACAACAGCCGCTGTAGACTAGACGATGTCATCGAAATGAGACCAGTGAAACGTCTACTGCATCTCATTGCAATCGAATTAACTCATATTTACAACACTATACTGTCGACAGGCGTTTTCCTTCGGAGCATGAAGGCCGCGAAAGTGGCAGTTATACACAAAGGAGGCGATAGGAACAATATAACTACAATCCACTATCCGTGCTCTGAATTTTCTCGAAAGGCCTCGAAAAGGTAATTAATGTCACAACTATTAATATTTCATGCAAACATATATTATTATAAACTTATTCAGTATGATTTGAGAAAAAATTGTTCTACAGAAACTGCCTTCCTAGTACAAAAAGACATAAAACGTGATAACTTCGAGATACAAAACTTATGACGCATAGAAATTGCCTGCACTTCATCGAAGCTTTTGATAGCGTTAACTACAACCTACTGGCGAGAAAACTATAAAAAAACATGGAATCTCAAGACTTCCGCTGTTGGTTCTCAAATAACACCTTCTCTTCCTAACCTAACTCTCTGTAGATTAACATTGGCTTTCAGCAAGGTAGTTAACTAGGCTGCATACTGCTTTTTCACTATATAAACGATGTTGAGCAAACAGTCCAGAGTTTTCAATTTGTGATCTACGAAGCTGATGTATGACGAGATATATAAAGTATGCATGACGAGATATATATTGCATGATGAGATATATAAAGTATGCCTCGCAAAGCAAGCTTTGTTTGGTGTTTGCTGGAAAAATGGTCACAAAGGAAATCCTTGGTAATCGCCGAAGAAAAACTAAACGAGTCTCTTATCACAGGTCGAGGGGCATGCGTCAAGGGGACAACCACTATTAGATTAGGGTGTTCTAGCATATCGTGTGATAGAAGAGTGAAAACACTTGGAATGACGTTTACAGAGGGCATGGCTTGTGACAAACTCAATATTCTTTGAAGAGAACTGAAGAAACATGTTGGTATAGTAACTAGATGTCTTAAATCGCTACCAACCGGAGTAATCAATCTTATTTACAATGCATTATGAATTCGCGGCTTGAATATTGCTCACTGATAAGCGGGAACACGACATCAACAAATCTATATAGCTGACTTCTATTGCGAAGACCAGTACGAGAAATTCCAAATGTTTCTTATTTCGAAAACACTCAAACAGGTTTAATATCTGGTACACATTCAAACACATTTACTAAAAAACAAAGTATTAAATGATACTGATACATATCGCTACAAAAAAATTAATCGGGCGATACAAGGGAGCAATAAAAAGATAACTTGACACGTTCTTAAGCCTCAGAAACTTAGCGCAAGCAGCATTTACCCCAGTCATCATAAAGTACCCTGGAACGTTAATTTTTCCGGTATAGGGTTTGGTCAACTAGCAGTCCCTAAACAACTTACCAAATATTCTCCCCACTGGGAACATGTGGATGTGCAAGCACTTAAAAACAATATTTTTCACTTATCTTCTGCTATAATGAACACTTGAGATGCTAAGTTTCTAATAAGTGCGAATAAGTTTCGGCGTCGTTTATTAATTCGTGTTTTCGTTTTAAATAAGCTGTGATGTGAAATAAGATATAGAATATATTGTGCCTTAAGCAGAGACAAATGGGTAACGTGTAAATGAGTGCTTTTAACATATAAATCATCATATCCTGTTTTCTGCGAGAAAAGTTTTCTTACCTTTGCGATTCGTCCATGCTGCACTCCTTGTTGTCGATAGCACACACACCGGGCTTGTCGATGCGGTACATGATACCATTTTCACAACGGCAATTTCCAAGAATACAGTCACCCTCAGAACATGCGCACTGCAAACAAGATGACTCAGGAGGGGTGTCCGCCCCCCTGATTGAACGAAACCTTTAGCAACAGAGTGTCGAAAAACGATGATACAAGTTGATCGTCATTGCTTTTTACGTTGCTTATTCTGCCTTTCCCGACGTTTCTGGCACCAAACAATTTGTTAACTGCACGCGTAATCTTTGTTTTGCTTGCTATTGTGATTATTTTATTTTGTTATTTCTGAACAGCCAAACCGGATTTGGTTTCATAACTTACAATGCTATGTACCCCTGTTCTCCCTCTCCTTCTGCCTGTTTTTTTTTTGTCAAGTCCCCCTTCTCTCTATATGCCCACCGGGCCAAGAAGCTAACTGAAATAAATCAATAAATATAGATTAGTCCAGTAATTTATGACCTGGTGACGTACTTTGCTTTGGGGCTTCAAACGAGCGGCATTTCTTTGCTGCGACAACGATTTCGTAGTGTGTTTCTGACGACGTTTTCATCAAACTTAGAAAAACTCTCTACTACTTTTGCTCGTTTTCGGCAAACTGTGCTTCAAAGAATTGTCGGGAAGTATCAGGTCGGCTACACGCAGCTTGGCGCCTATGCAGTACGACAAGAGGCAGTAAAACTCGCGCTGCGCTCCTTCTTATGGCCAAACGAACGTATGATATCTAGATAGTTTAACGCGTTAGCGTTCAAGGTCCCGCTATCCGAAAAATCTATCGTTGGAGTTGTGGGCTTCGGGGTTGAGCAAAAAATCACAGGCATATGGCTTTGGTGTGTTCATAGAAGGTCGCGGCCAAATACTACACCAGGGGGGCCAAATCCTGTTCTGGTGAGGGAGTGCATTGTCGATTCTGGTCACCGACATCAGGCCGCACCCCAGGCAAGGTTATGGAATTCCATCGACACGCGGATTTTTCTTCAACCCGGTGGAGAATCGGGCCACGGTTCTCTTGCACACGAGGCGGGCGTTATACCACTACGCCATCGCTGCTAGTGAAGAGGAAGTCCAATTACGAGTTAGCGGTAAGAGGGGAAATACAGGAATTAATCGTTTGACCCGCCGCGGTGGCTCAGTGGTTAGCGCGCTGCGTTTTTATGGAGGCAAAACGCTAAGGCGCCCGTGTGCTGTGCGATGTCAGTGCTCTTTAAGGTGCCCAGGTGGTCGAAATTATTCTGGAGCCCTCCACTACGGCACCTCTTTCTTCTTTTCTTCTTTCACTCCCTCCTTTATCTCTTCCCTTACGGCGCGGTTCACGTGTCCGCCGATATATGAGACAGATACCTGCGCCATTTCCTATCCGCAAGAACCAGTTACTATTAATATTATTATTATGCAGAACATAAATTCGGCTTTAACTGCGGAAGACGATCTTGATGTTTGTACAATGAACGATAATCTGACCGCTATCATTACGGAGTGGGCAGTAGAAGTAGCCGGTAGGGCGGTTCGACAGGATACCGACAAGCTATCTCAGGAGACGAAACATCTGACTAAGAAACGCCAAAGCATGAGGGCGTCTAGCCATAGCAGGCAGAATAGAACTGGCAGAGCTATCGAAGTTAATAAAAAAGCGCAAAGTAGTCGACATAAGGAAGTTTAACATGGAGAGAATCGAGTATGATGTTAGGAAGGAGGTAGCCTAAAAGCGGGGAAGAGGAAACTAGGCATAGGTAAAAACCAGATGTATGCGTTAAGAGACAACGAGGGCAAGGTCATTAGCAATATGGATAAGATAGTTTAAGTAGCCGAAGAGTTCTACACAAATCTGTTCAGTAGCCAATGTAATCAGAACGTTAATGAAAGCGACAGATTTCTTTGCGCGTTACACTTAACTGTTGTGCTTTTGGGCTGCAGCCTACTGGTCAATAAATCTGTAGTTTATAGAAGCTATTGCGGGATGGAAGAACAATCAGTTTGCCACATAGTTTGTGCAAAAAGGCGGGAAAGTTCACGATCGTAGCGCACAGCAACGCGTCATCCCGCCAGTAACGAAAGATGGAGTAAAGAAAGCCTTAGAAGCAATGAAAAGGGGAAAAGCAGCTGGTGAGGATCAGGTAAAAGCAGATCTTTTGAAGGACGGAGGGGAGATCGTGCTAGAAAAACTAGCCACCCTGTATACGCAATGCCTTATGACCTCGACCGTACCAGAAGCTTGCAAGAACGCAAACATTATCTTGATTCTTAAGAAGGGAGACGCCAAGGACTTGAAAAATTACAGACCGATCAGCTTACTACCGTTGCCTACACGGTATTTACTAAGGTAATCGCTAATAGATTCAGGGAACCTTAGACTTAATCGACCAAATGATCAGGCAGGCTTTTCGTAAAGGTTATTCCACAATAGATCATATTCACACTGTCAATCATGTGATAGAGAAATGCGCAGAATATAACCAACCACTCTGTTTAGCTTTCGTTGATTGCGAGAAAGCATTCGACTCAGTGGAAACCTCAGCAGTCATACAGGCATTGCGTAATCAGGGATGTAGAAGAGCCTTATGTCAAAATACTGGAAGATATATTTATAGCAACTGCACAGCTCCCATAGTCCTCCATAAAGTCAGCAATAAAATTCCAATAAGGAAGGGCGTCATGCAAGGAGACAACGATCTCGCCAGTGCTATTCACCGCCTCTTTACAGGAGGCATTCCGAGGCCTGAATTGGGAATAGTTGGGAATAAGAGTTAATGGAGAATACCTAAATAATCTGCGATTCGCTGATGACATTGCCTTGCTGAGTCACTCGGGAGGTGAACTGAAAATCATAATCAATGAGATAGGCAGAGCAGAAAGATGGGTCTAAAGATTAACATGCAGAAAACGAAAGTAATGTTCAACAGTCTAGCAACAGAACAGCAGTTCACAATTGGCAGCGATTGGCTGGAAGTGGTAAAGGAATACCTCTACTTAGGGCACGTAGTGACAGCTGATGCGGATCATGAGAGGGAAATAACAAGAAGGATAAGAATGGGGCGGAGCGCATATGGCAGGTACATCATTCACCATCATGAATGGCAGTTTACCAATATCCTTCAAGAGAAAAGTGTACAACAGCTGTACTTTACCGGTACTCACCTACAGGGCAGAAACATGGAGGATAACGAAAATGGTTCAGCTTAAGTTAAGGACAGCACAGCGAGGCATGAGAAGAAAAATGATAGGCGTAACGTTAAGAGACCAGAAACGGTAGAGTGGGTGAGGGAACAAACGCGGGTTAATGACATCCCAGCCGAAATCAATAGGAAGAAATGGGCTTGGGCAGGGCATGTAATGCGAAGGCAAGATACCGTTTTTCCTTAAGGGTAAGGGAGTGGATTCCAAGAGAAAGTAAGTGTAGCAGAGGGCGGCAGAAGGTTAGGTGGGCGGATGAGATTAGGAGGTTTGCAGGCATAGGGTGGGCGCAGCTGGCAAAAGACAGGTTAATTAGAGAGACATGTTAGAGGAATTTGGCCTGCAGTGGGTGTTTTCAGGCTAATAATGAATCGGTGATGTGATCGGTAATAGTGATTGTAATCAATGGCCGTGATGCATAATGTGCTTGCGGATTGGTAATTGGTGAGAAATGAGAAAAAAATGAATAAAAAGAGAAAAAGAAGAGGAAAAGAAGAGAAAAGAAGAAGAGGCGTCTACTTCTAGGGCGAAGTCCAGCTCATTTTGTGGGCAAGCACCGCGAATGGTAGCCAATGGCCCTGGTCGCGCTGATTATAGGCCCAGAGGCCGAGAGGAGCTGGGAGTAGGAAGGAGACATGTTTCTGCAGTGGAGTAGCAGGAGAAGATGGCATATATTGGCAGCTGGCCGTTTGGAGATTAGAAACCGCACAAGAAGATGTGCTGGACAGAAGGTCATCTACAAAGGGTGGCTTCAGGAGGTCGACAGAAATAGTCAGGGCGTCCATGAATGGACATGATGATTATTCCTGTCTGCCGTTCGACTACGCAGAATAGGCCATCGTAGGGACGCTGAAGCGGTTCGCGGACGCAGTCTCGCCGAATGAAAACGCGAGTACAAATTGCAAGCTCAGGAGGAACGTGCAAAGATGGAGGTGTGTCGAGCTGCAGGAGCTTGGAGATGAAGGCAAAGTCTGCGAAGCAGGTTCACTTATACGGCAGGATCGGGGTTTGGAGTGGAAACAGTGACGTCAGAAAACTCATCAGAAGTTCTGCAGGAGTTCAAAGCAGATCTTGTTTTAATGTAGCCAGGATGCTAAGTAGAACAAGTAATATCGATGTATTTAAATAAGTGGTACCCAGACACCAAAGAAGATTGCCGACCAAGGAAAAAATAGAGTAGACTGTTTGTCGTCCTGCCGTACATACGTAGAATTTCACACAGTGCCAAGGAAATCGAGACAATATAGGTGAATGTCGTGATAGCAGTACCGAATAAACTAAGGAGCATATACCGAAAATCAACCATGGGGACAAGCCAAAAGAAGGTTGCGGCGTACGGCAAGGAGAAAAGTTGGTTAATTACTGCTTGGGAGTCGTCTACAAAATCCGACTTTTGTGTGGGGAGTCATTAGTGGGACAGGCCAAGCGATGCCTTAAGGAGCAGTTAAGAGAGCACTGGAATGCATGTGAGGCCTTGCGGCCACCTTGGACCATATCAGCTCATTGCTCCCCATGTGGAAAGGACGGATTTATTTATTATTTTTATTTTCAGTACACCCTGCAGCACCGAAGCATTGTATTAGGGAGTCAGTACTGTGATGGATTGCAGCGAAAGGTTTTGCGCAGCTAGATTTGAAGAAACAGCCATCTTGGCCAGAGCAACAACACTTTCAAAAGGGAGATTACTGAAACCTTTAGAATGACGTCGGGGCAAGAGGGCTCATGCCTCAGCGCACCATCTCTGGCTCGCAGAAAGAAAATGCACCTTCTTAGTCAGGGCACTAAGAGCAGAAAACAGGTATGACTGCTCGTAAGTACGCTTGCTTACAAGCCGATGCATGTGGCACAAACCGAAAGGCACCCACAGGTGATTTGGGGCTGCGGCGCAGATATTTTTATCGTGACTATGCATTCGCAAAAATAAACCCGAAGCAGCTATTTCCATAACATATCTCACTTTGAGTTGCCTCCGGTTCTCAAGGAATTCTTCTTTAGTTATCATTTGCGTTTTCTTTTTCTTTGTGCCTAGAATAGCAATTCAACTCGTAGTGTGCGCGTCACTATAGTGAATGTCTTGCCCATCTTCTTTTCTTGTAAAACTATGCAGCGCCTGCAATTTACTCCAGCCGCACATTGGCGGCCTTGAAAGAATCTAGAGCGGCGGAAGACCATGTAACCTGCATAAATAAATAAGTATATAAATAAATATATGTGGATGTTTATTATGCCGACACAGTATTCTTTGGAAAACAGTAAAGACGACGGAAAGCAAATCCTGTAGTAATTTGACCACACTTATCACAGGTACTTCTGGACTTTACGTTTTTATTTTTGAAGTCTTTCATTCCATCCTTGCCTACAGCCCGAAATCGCTGACTGATGTAGGCGAGAGAAGCGTACAGGAACAGAGGACGCAGTACTTGGCGACCAAGTTATAGTTATTACAATATATGCGATGAAAATAGCAACGTTACAACGCACCGACAAGGTGTATGTTGTGTAAAACTACAAAACGTGCCTCTTGTGGGCATAGCGCCTTGCGTTTCGAAATTATGTATTTGATAATGGTGTAAGCAAAGCTCTCACCCTATGTCGATTCAAAAAGGTCTTACCCTTTATGAAGAGCGCAGTTGGAGGCGTTAATAGGGCAAAATATGCTGTTTATGTAGTACAGTGTGTTCTCAAAACACTCACAAAAGCTGTCAGGCAAATAGCAACGACTTTCTCCTTCCAAGCATGTGCATCCCAGACACTTTGCATTTCTAGCGACAGCAGCTCTGCAAGTACGTAAGCAATAGTGATTTTTTGGCGCTTCGTGACTCTGAAAACAGTGGGAAATCAGTCAAAGATTTCAAGGAGCATGGATTACGCTCTGTCGTCATCCTGAAGGGTTTTCATTTAAATAGCCAAAGTGGAAAAGCCTATTAGAGCAGGTCGCAAAGCTTCGCCGGGCGACCTGGAAACATACCTTTAACCTTAGTTCTTCTAAAAAAAACGAATAAGTTTTCTTGGCAGTAAATCTGAAATCTGAAGCACATTGGAGTAAAACTTTGGAACATAGCGGCGTTCAGTATGCCGAGGCGCCACATAGGTTATCAGTTATGCGTTGACGAAAGGCTGCAGATTATAGATTAAAACACTTATTATAGATTATAGATTAAACACAGGAGTAATGCCTGTGTGTCCACCACCGCTCATTCCACCGGCTTAACCTAGTCGAAATCCTTGCCGGAGGCATACAGTGTCAACACGGCAACCGCTGCTACGCTCGTGTCATTCATTTGCACACCGAGTCTGATGGATGGCTTTGGCGTCGTTTA
This sequence comes from Amblyomma americanum, assembly GCA_030143305.2. Taxonomy (NCBI): domain Eukaryota; kingdom Metazoa; phylum Arthropoda; class Arachnida; order Ixodida; family Ixodidae; genus Amblyomma; species Amblyomma americanum. The sequence continues at coordinate 45,683 of JARKHS020027333.1, read as the reverse complement.
CCGCCTGAGGGCTGTGCCTGTCCTTGCATGAGTTAAGCAGCCGCCTGCGTAAACGTCACAACGGTTAGCTAATGCTGCGCTATGCGAGGAAGACTGTGACTCTAGTAGCAGCTGTTCATAACAATGAACTGCGCCCTTGATGCATTCCATGATTCTAGGCATGAGTGTTCTTGCTCTGCCGAAGTAGTATTGTGCACTCGTTGCTGGTGGGGAAGTTTAAGGGAAGGAAAATCTCGGTAGTCGTCTCAGTGTGGGTGGACACGTCTACTTTGGCATAAAGGAAAAGGTCACTGAAGGAGTGAACGGGCAGAAACGAGAAACGTTGCGGTGTTTACACCACTTATCACTGACCTTCTCAGTTACGCAACAGTCGGTAACTGCAGTATTTCACATACTAGCAAATAGAGTAGCTTCAAATGTATCGGCCTGGAGCTCAGTTTGTGTAGTGTGAGCCGGATTGCTACACAAACTCTTATCATGAAGTTATGAGTAGATAATGCATCTAATGCAGTAGCGCTCGGCTACTGATCCGGAGGTCCCGGGTTCGAACCCGACCGCGGCGGCTGCGTTTTTTATGGAGGCAAAACGCTAAGGCGTTCGTGTGCTGTGCGATGTCAGTGCAAGTTAATGATCCCCAGGCGGTCGAAATCATTCCGGAGACCTCCACTACGGCACCTCTTTCTTCCTTTCTTTTTTCACTCTCTCCTTTATCCCTTCCCTTACGGCATGGTTCAGGTGTCCAACAATATATGAGACAGATACTGCGCCATTTCACTGATTTGTAGAGGTAGCAATGGCGACATTAGCCCACGTGTCGTACCAGCTCCCTTCCTGACCTCTTTCCACACTCATCGCCGCTAACAACGGCCTCATCACGAAAAACTGCGCCGCTATTGCCTGTCAAGAAATTCGTTTATGAGTCGTGAAAGTTATGACGTGACCAGTTCACACTGCGTGCCACACCTCGCACGTCTGCCCTCATGGACTCTATTCACCTCTATCAATGCATGCAAAGCCGCTGCGCTGAAAAACACGGCATTGTGACTGGTCATAAAAGTCGCTGATTTAAATTCTATCACAACGCCTACAGGTAACGTAGTAATTGTTCCAACAGCAAGGTGAATTAACCACGGAAAGAAACTGATAAGTTTGGTATTGGTGATGGCCAGGAAAAGAGCTCCGATACTGTATGAATGCCAACAGCTCCCAGTTGTTTTCTTACGAGGCATACAAAATTCAACAGCAACGAGACGTGATCGAGTGAGCCAAAATATATGACATGAACCGGTAAAACTTAGAGAATCAGTCACTACCTGTGCATAGTGTGCACAGTGTTGTGGATACTGCAGCCCATAGATGTAGGTATCTGCTAAGATTCGACTAAGTAAGGGCTGTGGTCATATTGAGGCTGAGAGCTGATGTACAATTCACTCACCTGGCACGAAGGATGTTGTCGCTTAGGTTTATATCGGCACGAATTGTTGCAAAGAGAGAAATAAACGAAAAAATTAGGCACCGGTATAACGGTATCATACTTATAACAAACGTTGTAGGAGACTCAGCGTTGGTGTTTCGACCGGGGCACAAGAAAACATTTAGAAAAAACATTCATCATACAGCTGTTTTCTGCTTGACATAATGAGATTGGTCCGCAAAAGAAGGGCTTTATTTTCCCCGGAGTAGTTTTACTGCCCTCTCTTCTGTTAGACGTTTTATAACACTTATTATATGCTCTGTTTTCGGCGGGTATTTTCAATATGCCCATCGGATTGAAATGAAACTTCTAGAATCTCGCTAAAAATGTTAATTTACTGCCGAAACCTGGAAGAAAGATTGCCAGCGTCATTGCTCAAGCACGCGTTCGTTGAGGGATGCATTTGTTCTCTGCTTAGAAGCTTTCGATGGGGGAAGTTAAACAGACACAACATTCCGGTGGACACCTGTTCTGAAAAAACACTGAGCACTGCTAGGAGGTTGTGTAAAAGAGACCTCTATATCTAATCAATGTTTTTCACTCCGTGCCTCCCGTAAGCGGCTGCATTCGCATTTATAAACATTTAAGGCAAACCTACTGGGCTTGCAGCCTTCAGGTAAATGCAATATGAAATTCATGGTTTTCATGTGTCAGTACTAACAAAGGTGTGGTATATCCTTCAGCACTTTGTAAAATTAGAATGCTCAGCACTGAGGATAGGCTTTTATCGCTAAGGTCGTCCATGTGGCGGACCTCACGCTTGTGGTACTGGTGTTCGTGAATTTCTGAATTTCAGAAAGCTGGCATCAGTATGCCTCCCTCAGGCAGCCGAATCATGCGGTGCTCTATTATTTGGGGACGCGTGTCTCCTAATATCGCATACCCTGGATTCCTCCTCTTTTTTAGCCAAGGAGACAACACTAATTATAAACGACAACAACGCCGCTGCGGCTTGTGATAACTCTCGTTTCACTTCAGTGAGCTTGCATCAAATAATGGACTCGTTCTTCGGCGACCTCCTTGAAGAGCTGTAAGAAACATCATAGTTTTCAGAAACAGATGAAAATTTAGCACAGGCATGTGTTAGCAGTATTCTTAGCACAGGCATGTGTTAGCAGATTTACGCCTGTAAATCGAAGTTCTGTGTTGCTCACAGTTCTTTTTATTGCCAGCCTGACAAAATAGCTCAAAGCTTAAGAGGACACTGAGGAAATTTTTAAGAAAATATTTTAGTAAAAGTGGGTTCTGTCATCTGTGGCTCTTTCTTAGTTTCTTGTGGTCGGTACGGTGAGAAAAGATCAATATATTCTTGAGCATATTGCAGTAATCAATTTCCCGCCCTTGATTCAGGCTTGTGATGTGTGCTCAGAAAAGAGCTCAGTAATAAATGTTTAGAAGCGACTGGCGCCGTTACCTAGAGTCAGAAACCCGCGTTCAAAGCCTGTCTTAGCGCAACGCTCAGTACGTGCGAATTCTGCCGGTGATGGCCACGCCTGTATTTCATGTTGCGGGGTTTTGCATAATAATAATAGCTTTGTCTTCCGAGAAAGAACCGTCATTGCGTTAGAAAGCACGAATTATTCGATACAGTGTAGCTTGAATATGTCTTCAACGTCCATTCAATCATGCATCGCCAACCTCTCACTTTATCTGCCAACAACCGTAAATGTTTATGACACATTAAAAAAAATCAGTGGTCAGGGCTCGGCGATGCGTTGCTTCTAGTGAAGGTAAGTCAGGGCAAGCACATACACCTCTTCTATTGTGAGGGTAGAGTAATAACAACTGTGCAGGGCGAGCAAGGGAATACGGCGGAAAGATAAGGAAAGTAGTGGTGACGTCAAGCATAATCTTGAGGAGGAAGAGCCCGGGCTGCTGGGCAGAGAGATTTGCAGCTGACTTCGCGTGCCTCATGCTCTCTCTTCTTCGTCATCCCTCGGAGTGGGTGCACGCCCGCAATCGGGTCACACACTACTAATCGCATCCTCTCGCCTCGTGAGTTACTCGCCTTCATCGTCGAGTGGGAGACACTATAGTTACTATATAGGCTTCTAACAGAGCCAGAGCTCCCTGCTTGTTTCCCATGCGCCACTCACGACCATATGAGAAAATATCATACCTGAATTAGAGAGGCCACTACCTCCGTTTTATTCGGCATACAACTGCAGCAGAAAACTGATTAGCTCACCAACTGTTCCCAGCTCTTTGAGACCTCTCGTATTTCTTCCGAGTGCATATTTACATTAAAATATTGTTTCTCATGTATAGAAGACGAAGGTTTCCGCCAAGTTCTTATTTATTTAAAAAAACAGCACTTCAGAACTGAGCTGTTAACAGATGGCACCATTACTGCTCTGAGCACTACTTATAGCGATAGGCCCTTCCTACGCCTGTGTACCTCACAGAACCTCTCTGACAGATTCTAACAATATATATGTTAAAATAAGCAAATTAGATGGTGACAAATTATGTATTCAGTGAGAAACCGCTCCCTGCTGCCGTAGGAGTTGAAAATTGGCACCCCGCGTGCAGGTTTACACAAGTGGTGTACACGACAACATCGTGGAGCAAGAGCAAGATGGCGGACCACCGCGCAACTCTGCTTCCACAGGGATAATAAAAGTAGCTCTGGGATGAGCGGTATTGCAGTGAAGAATAGTAACTTTTTTATAAAAGTGTACCAGAGTGCGTAAGTTGAGAAAAGGGAAGGAATGCAGGAGATAGAAAGTTAAAAGAAGGAGTAAGGACCTTTCGCGCTCATGTAGTCGCAGAGGTTGCCTATGAAATGTTTTTTATAGTACACTTCCACATAGTCACGTTCGCGGTACCACCGCAGGCCCACCTCCCAGAGGAGCCGTTTTCTAATAGCAGCCGTCGCTGGGCACGTCCACAAGTGCCGGACATCACAAATGTCCGGAGCAGCGCCACAGCGAGGACACCTGCCAGGTGCTGGCAGATCTTTTGAACGCCACCGATGAAGGACAGAGGGTGTCAGAGCTTCCCCTGCCCGAATCCGGTGCACGGATACCCCCTCCTGCCGAGTAAGACTACGGGGAAGAGAGTGCGAGCAGGCAGGAATTAGAGCGCGTGTTCGCTGACGCAGAACTTCGGAATCAGAAACATGGGACCGAAAGAATCTAGGGGAAGAGGGGAAGGTGGCGGGTGGTCTTATGTGTCAAGGTGAGTCATAGCATCCGGTTGAAAGTTATGTGGATCCTGAGTATGGCCGCGAATCCATTGTATGCGTACTGGACATGGGCACTTTGCGCAGAGCACGAGAACTCACTTGTAATCTCCAACGTGCGTCGAACAGCCTTAAGCTCTTTAAGAGCGGCTAGAGCGTCTATGTAAATGTGAACTGTAATAAATGTGGCGATCGAGCGGAAGAGAAGCGATGGCATTGTAAATGGCTTGAAGTTCCAATGCCAGGGGAGTGCACGCATCCGAGGTATACGTCGCGCGATAGTTGCGATGCGAGATGCGAGGAACTATACCACAGCAGCAACTCCCCTCTCTGCAGTATGTGATGCATCCGTGTATAATATGCACCGTTCAGGCAGATACGCGGCTGACACCGGCGAGGGAAACAGTGGGGCGATTGTCTGTGAGCTGGCAGTATGACCGCGGAGGAAGTATCTTTAAACGATGAAGTTGGAGAGACTGTTTTCGAGCTGTTTGCCACCCGTTGGTCGATGAGTTCAGTGAGTGTATTAAGTTGGGCGAACTCCTGTAGCACAGGTATGGGTTTTAAACGAGGCAGATATGATATGGCGCGCATAGCCTCACGATTGATAGCTTCAAGGGAGTCCCACTGTATGCTGGTGAGACTTTGAAATTGTGCCTGATATATTATCCGTGGCAGAAGGATAGAGGGCACAAGCTGGCGGGCCGTATGACCACGCGCGCCACCAGAGCGCATAGCTATGCGGCGAATCAGACCTAGAGTAGCATGAGTCGATTTACGGGTGGCTGTCAGCCACGGGTGCCAGTCCAACGTCCACCACAGAATCTTCTAAGTGCCATAAGCATAAGATATAAGGGTAACATCATAGACAAGATCAAGATAAATAGCCCTCATTGCAGACAAAAGTGCAGTATGCGATGTGTACTTTCCCCGTGCGACTGTATTTCGCAAAAGTGAGCCCCGTAATGCCCACGCCAGTGATGGCAAAATGTCGACTGTTCTCTGTTTTGTTGAGGAGCTATTGGAGCATTAGAAACATTCAGTCAGAACTGCTCACATAACGCCCATTGCCCGGGCGCACATAACACACTGGAGGTCTCGCGTCACCCAGAACCTTGGTCCCAGATTGTTGAGGGTGTCTGTGACCCCTCCGTCAGAAATATTGCGGTGTGCGTGAGGCACCCCTTGGAGGTCAAGGGATTGTCACTAGGTAGCAGGATAGGCCCTTTCTATCGATTCCACGCTACTCGCGCCGTCTTCTCTTTGCGCCCCAGGCGCCAATATTCAGCACCTTCAACTCGACTACACCTTCAGGAAGTAAATGTGAGTCAGGTGTGTTGTGCAAATACTGTTTGCAATATTGTAGTGAGCATTTAAGCTCCAGCGTAGAATTGTGACGTGATAATGTAATGGGTTTGTTCCTATATAAGCGGAAGGTAATTCTTAACTTCACACTCATATATCATTGGGAGTCCTCATACTCTTCCTGGCTGCCAAATTATGAAAATGCGCAAGAGAAATTAGAGGCATACACTTTTGTGTTCAAAGAATTTCTGTACCGTTCCCTTGGTTTCAATCGTTTGTTGGTTTATACATAGGTATTGGACTTGATTTTTGATGCTCTGAAATCAGCAATCTATTTCGGGTTTTCCGGCTATTGTACAATTGGCGCCTTATGAAATTTTTGGGCGAATTATTGCGGCAGCCCTACGTTTTAAAAATCACACAGATTTTATATTTATACCTCCGCAGTTGGTCAGTATTTACATACCGACCTGTTGCTACTAATTTTCCGCGCAAATGGTAGTCTGTGCATTCATATGTTTGCAGAAGGTGGGATTTATTGTCGCAGTATAAAAGTAACCGAAGGTAAATTAGCTAGCCGGCAGAGAAACAGAGAAAGCTTAATTTTAAGAACTATTTTGTTAGCATAAGTTATGTTTCAAACTAGTGGCATGTGGTCGGATAGCATCGGCTGCACCGCTGAATCGTAGCGAGGCAGCCATGCATGCCGTTCATAAACCAACTTAGGCGTCTACTGAGCGGGTGATAATAGTGAACAAGCATCGCTCTAGCCCCTACGTGGTGGCGCTTCCCGGTACGCAGAATCGTTTGAGGAGCTAATATATTGCCACAACAAACGTAGCAGGACAAGGGAAGCACAGACGTTTACTGGGGCGAGACTTGACGCACAGCCGCGCTGATTCCAGGCAAAGAAGTTCGGCCACGCGCTGGGAGACAGCTTCGGCTACCAGGTGGCGCCGGCAGAATGTCAGCAGTGCGGCAATATTTATGGTGAGCCATCGCTAGAAGAAAGGACTGTATTTGAGAACACCGTGGCAGTATGCGCACAAAAATCCTCAGAACAGAGGCGAGCGATGATGGTGGTGGGTATGTACACATGACACAAGTGAAAGTTTTCGCACCGCGCTCACACAATTCCTCGCGGCAAGAGAGCTGCCACTCTGGTCGCTATTCAGATGGCAGAGGGGTGGCGGTCGTAGTTTCTTGCTGGAGACGTGAACCACCTTGTCTGAGCGTCGACGCCGATCGGCGACGGTGCGCTAGGGAACAACGCGGTAGTTCACGGGAGATGTTCGCCGCAGTGCCATGTAAGGCCAAATGAAGCAATGAAGGAACTTCTCGCACAAAGCAGGATTGCGGACTAGTGCCCAGCGGCGACATTCACCACCTGGGGAAAGGGAGATGTTGCGGTGTAGCTGGTGATAACTGTATTTGCCATTCCCAACGGAGTTCCCACGCAGAGTACTTGCACTACTGATGTGCGCTCTCGAGCAAAAGAAGGGCCCAAATGAGCACAGTTTATAGACTTCAATGCCTGATATGCAGCCCACATTTGCCTCGTTTTCTCTTCTCCTAAGCAGTCGCTTTCGCGTTCAGATTCGTCACATTCTCGTTTGACGCTGACTTTATTCTTCTTGCGTGCTTCTGAAACTCAGGAATGGTAAGATTATTTTAGAATTGACTTGTTTGGACACCTTCTCTGTGCAAACAAAGCTTCCTATTGAGAAAATTTAATTGTACAGAGCCTTTTTCGAACGAAAATTCACTCAATGCAAGTTCTGCCTGAAACGCTGCCATAATAACTAAATTATCATAGGGCTATACACAAGCTCATAGATACGAATTTTCTCTGCATCTATACAAAATAATTGTAATTTCATACCGATGTGCCGGGACAATCCGCAGGGATAATTTAGACAGCGAGAGGGAAAGTGCGAGAGTGGGAAAGCGAATTGGAGATAGTGGGAATCGATGTAATCTGCGGTCACATGGGTTAGGAATGATATGCGGGAAGATTTTTTCCCAAGTTGTCCGGAGGTTGCCAACAAAGAATCGGCATACTCTCCCGGTGCCAGGTAAAAAAAATCGCCCGGAAAAAGCTTATTCATTTCCCTTCACTACGGCAGAGAGGGCTTGTAGCCGTTAATGTGTAAAGGCAGGCAAATCTCAGCCTGACCGCTACCCAGTCTTATACAGGCAGGCACAATATTCAGAGGAAAAATGTGAAGGTACCCATATCCTTCAGAGGCTGGATGAGATTTTAACCACCTGGGAAGGACACCATAGGCCGCTAAGGCAGCGTAGCCCGTTAAACATATTATAGGGGACGAAGAGAATGACTGCATTTTAAAATAAAGAGCAGAAGGTTTTCAAGGGTGGGCTCTAAATGACCAAAAATCAATGGGCCTGGGCCTAAAGAAGACCTCTGTCCACCAGCCGTGTTTGGCCAGCTGGTTGAGGAGTTTGGAGAGCTGGCTCTCAGGAGGAGCGCGAAGCTTTGGGCAATATTTCAGTTTTAGCTTGTTGCTGAATAGAGATCGTAAATGAAGATTTCTAAGAGCGGGTTACCCGGGTCATTTAGCCATGAATGTCTGCGAGACAGTTTTGAAAAAACTCAAACCTGCTTCAAATAATAATCAGACAACAAAGAACAAAGACACGAGATCATTCGTGGTAAAACGTATATCCATCGTCTATAACATAATATGAAGAAGGTAGCCAGTCGCTATAAGGTCGTTATACTTCTGTTTGCATCCTGTAAGCTATCGCAGATTTGTAAGGTAAATAACGATAAACGTCACAAATAATGTCGCAAAAAGCACGAACATATGTTCACAGAATGCACCGCTGATGGCGTCTATGTCACCCCTCTTAGCAGTGGCCTGGAATATATATAGGACAGATTGGGCAATACTCCAATGATAGGGCGAAAGAGCACAGAACGCAGGTGAAGGATGGATATGGTAGCCACATGGCGACACAGTTCGGTAGGGGCGAATATTATCCTGCTTTCAATATAACCAGATTCATCGCTCAATGGAAAGATAGGCTGGAAAGAGAAATAATAGATACGCACCAGTTTAAGCAGCGAGGGCCTCGTGTGCGTGAGTAAGCACTCTGTGTCCTTAATAGATGAAGAGATTGCCTTTCTGCGCAGTTCTATGCCAGTTTTTTATCCGCTTCTCCTTTCCAACGCCTTCCTTGTTTTCTATATTCTTGTGCCTCTCCTGTGGTTATAAGCGGCTCTTTCCAAATAATATAATCAGTTGGTAGTTGGCGCCTGTCTTGCGTTTTGCGTGCTCTTGTCCCCGTTTTCTTGTGCCGTCGTATTCCGTTTACGATGGGTTGGGCGTGGAGAAACTGCCATGAGTAGGGGACATTGTTATAGGTAAATTTTACTCTACCTGTAACAACCTGTCCCTGTAACAAGATTTTCTATTCGCGAGAAAGGGTTCACGCAAAAACGACCGCTTCCCAGTGTCCTATAGTAAAAAAAAGTTAGAGCACCCGACAGTGCTTCCTATGCGCACCGGAGAAACGTCGCGACACCCAGCGTTACTTCATTTTGAACCGATTCTTTTCTTCCAGCCAAGCAACCACCCTACCATTCCACGTATAAATCATTAAAAATCTAGCTGGCATACTCTGCCTTCGTAAAATTATCTCTAGAGGCTTAGAAAAAAGCTTGAAATCTCGCACGCGCAATCGGAGACACCATGGCGCAGAACGTTATGAGGGATTTTAGACTTTTCACCGGAACTCGAACTTATTTTTTAGATTGCTAGTGAGCGCAATCAATAATACTTCAGGGAACGCTGTGCTCGGTACCACTGTTATCGGCATAATCCAGTACACAAACCAATTTGAAGATGCGAGTAAAATGAATTGTATTTTGCTTTAAGGAGAAATAAAAAAGGAGTAAAATAAAACAGAAAAAAATGAACCTAAAGTTTTTGTTAAGCCTAAATGCTACACATGATCACGTAAGACTCTTGCCCAAGCAGCGCACTCAAAACTTGTTATATGCATCTTAAGTTTTCTACGCGGTTTAGGTTTTTTTCATGGTTGCTGTTTGCCCGCCAGACCATCTGATTGGAAAGTCGAGAAGGTTTCGTATAAGTACGGCCTCATTTTTGGTTGCACGTTCTTCTATTTGAGTTGACGTTCGCTGGCCGCGAATTGAAGCTATAATCATTACTCCCTTAAAAACGTATGAACTCTTGAACGCCTTCTGAGTGTTTGCCTGAGATTGCAATGTTCAAAAATATATAGACATCAGGCTCAAGCTACCTTTAGGAATCATCTTGTCGGACTGGTTAATATAGAAGAAGCTATCAGCTGTGAAATATGATCAAATTTTATGTTCGCAAAACTTAATCTCAAAATGAAACAGCGCACAAGAAAGGTTACAAACAAGGACACTTCTGTTTGATACCTCAACTGACTGGATGGCTGAAATTGGGCTTCCTTATTGCCGTATTGATAGATGACAAGTGAGTTTACGCCGTAATGTGAACTGATTTTAATTAGTGAACGCAAACATTCCGTTGATATTGAGGAAAAGTATACTTAAAATACAGTATTCTTTAATTTAAAAAAAGTTCTTGCGACATCGCCTTATGAACGTCAGGAAACTGCGGGCCTTACGAGTTTTGAAGCATCGTTACTATTGCTGTATTTTTCCGACCATCTCCAAGCGCGGTGTTGCTCCAGCCTTTTCGGCTTCTCCCTCCTACATTAACTCGTGCGATTGTAAAATCGAATGCAGTGGTGTTCGTTCCTCAGAAGTGAAACAGTTACTTTACAACGCGACTTTTGTTGGTGTTGCGTAACGCTGTGATTTTTAACAAAACCTCCAGAAGCATCTGGGAGTTTGTCATCAAATATTTGCCTCAATTTTGCGCTGTATTTATGTAATAACAATTCATATGGCGCACCTGAACCGTTTTATTAGTACATCGAAATATACAAACGGTATGCAGAAGCAGCAGAAGGTTAAAAGTATTCCACATTCTATTTTATGATAAACACACCAGTCTGGCTTGGCTTTGTATAAAATTGTCCCGTTGACACAATCGCAATACCATCCCCAGTCGCAAAAATCCTCCTCGTCGTCGATGTCATCACACGTGCAGTCAAAGCAGGGCAACTGCGTCTGGCGCTCCAGCCAACGGCGATAAACATAGCGAAAAAACAGAAACTGTTTTAATTTCAGGCTCCGTAGCGTTAAAACTGCAGGTTTTTTTTAAAAAGTTTGGCAGCGCAGTGAATGAGTTTCGAATTCGTGTAAGGACCTCGCGCATTTTGCTACATGCCAGAGTGACCACGGGGAATCAGGGAAGCCAACACGTGTGCATTGAAAACGGTATTACACCAAAAGACTGCCATTACCTAGTTGGTCCCGCCAACTTCGATATTAATGGGACTCAGCATGTGTGACTTACTTTGTAGATTTTTTAAGAAACTGTATTCCTTCTGCTAGGTTTTGACTGCATCCGACATCTTCCTTTCTATACCTATGCAAGAAGCATTGTGTTCGAATTAAAGATATGCTGTTTAGGCACCGACCATGGGAATTCTCGAAATTCTATTTAAGATAAATTGGTGTTCCAGGATGATCTCCTCCCATGTTGATGTGATTGAGCCTACAGCCTTGTAATTTCTAACATACACACATACGTACATACATACATACATACATACATACATACATACATACATACATACATACATACATACATACATACATACATACATACATACATACATACATACATACATACATACATACATACATACATACATACATACATACATACATACATACATACATACATACATGATTTTGCTACTATTTCATGATTTTTTGTTTAACAACTGTGCGAGGTAGTCAGTGTGACCAGTTGAGCTGGATTATACAGCAAGAAATACATTAGGTACCTCTCATGAGTTAATGGTTAGATGCCTTGGTATTTTACATTAACTAATAAATTTTTGATTGTGGCAACCCAAGGGGGAGGTGCAGGTTGCCCAGCTGCTTTAAGCAGCCTTCAGAGAAGTAAACGCATGGCTGCTAAATGCGTGGAATGGACACTATAAGTGCTAGCGCGCTCGAAAAAGTTTTCACCGCTTCCGAGAATGCTGGCTTGATGCTATATGATCCTAGCCTTGTTGAAACAGGCAACAAGAGAGCCCGACATAGAGACAGCAGCTTTGCCTTGCGCATTTCTTGCTCCCTTTGATTCACGCCTGCCCTGCTCCCTTCACAGCATGCGAAGGGAGATGTCAGATACTCTGCACCGTTATTTATCCACACCCCAAGATACTTCTACTTATCCACCACTTCCAGCTTGAACCACTGTATTATATGCTCGGCGCCCTCATCATTAAATATCATGAGTGAAGATTTTTTCTTACTGAAATCGAAATCTAATCTATCTCCCTCTGTACGGCAGATGTCTATCAACTGCAAATCTTCCTTGTTGTCTTTCATTAGTCCTGGTAACGACTGTTCAATCGCTTCGCCTTGCTTGAAAAAAGAAAGGTTGGACTTAGTCAGCCCCTCTCTTGTTTGGTCTCTAACCCTTCTAGGTACAACATGAACAACAAATGAAACAGACGACATGCTTGCCGAAGCTCCCGATGTATCTCTATAGGCCCTGATACATTTTTGCTCATTTTGTAAGCACGTAGTTATCTTTATACATATCATTTAAAAGAATATTTACCCCACCCTCCACATGCAGTGTACCCAATATGTGAAAGAAATCCTCTTGAATAACTTTGTCGTAGGCTCCCCTGACAACCAGAAATGTTAGCCGCAGACGCCTGTGTTCCTTATTAACAATCTCTATACACTGCGTCAATGAAAACAGACTGTCCTCCAACCTCCTTTCCTCCTGGAACCCACTTTGTAGCTCCACTAGCACCCCCTCGATCTCCACCCAAGCATACAGTCTGTCCTTTATATCTGCATTAGCACCCTGTAAACCACAGACGTCACTTTTACGCGACGGTAGCTGCTTCTGTGTGATATGTCTCCTTTCCCTTACATATATCATGTTCGTTGTGTTTAATCGCAATCCATCGAGGGCTGTGCCATTCACTATCATTTTGCTCACTACATCTAATAATGTGTGCTTGAAGCTTGGTCCCAGCTTTTTTATTAACATAACCAGAATACCATCTGGTCCTGTCAAAGTGCTACTAGGAGCCTTCTACTCTTCCCCTTTCCCCATCTCTTTCTCCAAGCGAAACAATAGCGGTAGCCGGTCTATCCTCCTTTTATAAGTCTTGGTGGATGGATGGGAGGTAGGAGCCTCCCCTTTGAATCGGGGTGATGGTAGTTGCCACCATGCACAGTTTTTCCTTTATTTTTGTTTAACTGTGCTGTAAGTTGTTAATAAATTCGCCATTTTCTTTAAAATACGTCTTCCTACACTTTTGAACTTCGGTCACCTCTCTGCTTCTGAGCTACCAAGCTTCCAATCGCTTCTTGCTAATTTCCACCGCAGATTTATTTGCATGACTACTGTTATCTCTAAACCCTAGGGCCACAGGAAGAGTGACTGTGCCTGCATCGACATCGGGATAGATACCATAACATTTTAGTGTGAGGTGTTCTATTGTTTCTACAGATTTACCACACACAGCACATGCGTCATCTTATTTGTTAAATTTATTTTTGTAGCTGCGCGTTCTAAGACATCCTGACCTTGCTTCAAAGAGGAGGGAACTGCCTCTTGAGTTATTATAAAAGGCTTCCTTCCTGACCTGTCTTTTCCAGTATCGATATTGTTCTGCACTATGCTTCTTTTCCATCGAATCAATAAAATTATTACTTTCCGCATTTTTAACCTGTCGTTTTATGCTCTTCCTTTCTCCTTGCTCGTGTCTGACAAACTTACTGGTTAGCTTTCTAGTTCTTTTCCGCCACTGTGAGTCAGCGCTCTTTCTGTATAGGTATTTAAATACCTTAGCTACCCATCTGTTATCGTCCAGTTTCCTCAGGCTTTCTTCGTATAGTATTTTACTCTGAGCTCCTCGTGCTTCGAACGATGCCCAGCCCATATCCCTCTCTACTGCCTCGTTTGTGGTGTTCCCGTGGGCACCTAGTGCTAGTCTTCCAACAGCTCTCAGATTTACTTCTAATCTCGACTGAACTTCTGCCCTTAAGCATACAACCGCATTCCCGAAAATAAGCCACGGCACCATTATTTCCATCCAAATACCTCTCAGCGCTTCATACTTGTTGTACCCCTACAATGCCCTGTGAATCATTATTCCGGCATCTCTTCGCCCTTTCGCTATGAGAGACTGTTCGTGCTTTTCCGTGTACATCTGCCCTTTGTTTTCCCATACAGCGATACATTTGTATTCGGCCACTCGGGGTATTTCATGGCATTGTAATGTTTCGGGGTATTTCATGGCCTAGACTTTCTCATTCGTCTCGACCACAATTAACCAATGTTTGCAAATCTTCCTAGATATCACCTAACAGTACAATAACTTCCGCTAACCTTAAACCCGGTGGACGTTGCTCAACAACCTTTCCGACTATTCTGTATGACAGATCATAACCTAGATTGCTGCCTTGTAGCCTTCTTTCCGTACTTATCATATAAAGCATGAAAAGCAGCGGCGATAGAGGACAACCCTGCCTTAATTCTTTGTGGACCTCGACAGTTGTTGTACTCTTAATTCGTTCCAATGTTATTTCAAGTTCATTTTCTCGATATATTTCCTGTAGAAAATCATTTACCTCATGACCGATACCTTCATCTTTTAAAATGTTCCATAGCGATTTCCTGTTCACGTTGTCGTATATGCACCGCTTATATCCAGGAAAGCTGAATACTGAGGTCTGTTTACCGCCTTGCCTACTTCTATGCAGTGGGCAAGCACGGACAAGCTATCTTCTAAGCGCCTACCACTTCTGAACCCGTTCTGAAGTTCTCCGAGTATTCTATTACTTTCTACCCATGACTGCATTTTTATTTTGACCGCCTGCATCACCAGCCTGTATATAACTGATGTTATCGTAATCTGTCGGAAGGTTTTTATGTTAGTCTTACCGCTTTTTTCTTTATAAATCCAGTTCATTTTACTCTGTTTCCAGTTGTGTGGAATTTGCTTATTTGTTAAGACTGCCTCCAATGCTTTATCAGCTTTTGCTTGCCTCTTCGGCCAAGTTCATTAATTAGCTTGATTGGAATTTTGTCTATTCCTGCGGAGAGGCATTTTTGAATACTTGCTTCTGCCTTTTTCCGGGTAACATTTTTAAGTTCTAAGCTGTCTTCTATTGCGCTGTCTTGTGTTGCTCCCTCATTTGGGGTGATTACCTTATCGTCTTTCATAAATGACTCAACTATAACCGAATAAATGTAGTTCACAGTGTCATCTCTCTCAAAACATTTTCTCACAGTATCGTGAATCTGTTCATGCTTACTGTGGTTCGCATTGGTCAGCCAACTTATATGGTTCGAGAATTTTCTTGGCCCCCTTTAGTTGCATCGCGAACTTCAACCAGCCAGCGATCAGAGGACTGCTTTATTTTAGCCTAGACGAGGACCTGCATTTGCTGTTTTTTTTGTCGATAGGATACCCATTTTCGGCGTATTTCCTCCAGATAACTGCGCCCTCTTTGCTTCTCTGTGTTCACGTGATGCCAACTGTAGTATTTTCGATGACCTCCCTAATTTCCTTATTCCACCAACTTCGTGGCTTCCTCTTTCCTCTCCAGCGGTTTACTCCTTTTGCTTCTTTTATTTTTGTACTAATGAGTAGTTTTAACTGACTGTAATCTCACTTTTCCATGAGATGTTTCTCTATTGTTTCCTCTATGCTGGCCGCTGTTAGTCATTCAGTTTTGCGTGCTCTTTTTGACTTCCCAGTATTTTTCTTTTCAGCAGGGCTCCCAACTGAAGACTTATACCCTTATGATCCCTTCCGAGGCTTTACATCCTCTATTCGTCTTTTTTCTAATATTGCGAGCTCGCTATACGTACCCTGCGACATTAAGCAGTAGTCAATGATCGTTTGCTTGTTACGGGATTCCCACGTGATTTGCCCCTCACATATAGTTTCTCTATATACAATAACTAGGCTGTGTCGCTCACATATCTCTAGCATCAACTTCCCGTTACAATCTGTGTGTCCGTCCAGATCCTCGACGTGGCCATTCATGTCACCCAGCAGGGTAATATCGGCACCTTCACCAAACTGCTTTATATCGTCATTGAGGCACTTATCTAGATCCTTGTTTTCTTCTCTGCATTGGTCCCATGTCTCTAAATAAACTCCTCCTAGCGATGTCTTTTTACCGGCGATTGTACCTGATATCGAGACATGTTCTTGACAAGTTGACTTTATTCTTTGGCAATTTGTTCCTTGGTGTATCAGCATACCAACTCCTCCTCCCTTCCTCTCAGTTGTTGTTCTGTTGCTCGCTTCGCAGACGTAGCCATCAATATACGGTGGATCTTCTAGATCCCCGAGATGTGTCTCGCATAGCGCGTATACACCTACTTCTTCGTCCTTTAACTGCTGTTCTATTTCTAACCGCTGCGTTCTCTTTCTATCGCCTTGCATGTTTATGTACCTGATCCTGGTGTTAAATTTCTATTTCTTAGTTTTCTTCCTGGACCTCCTAGTGGCGATGTTTTTGGCGTCAGCCGCCATTGTTACACTTTCGACTTTGCTTCTACCTACCCCTACACCCTGAGCCGCAGTGGACCCCACCCCCCCGCCCCCCCCAAAAAAACTACTGTCCTGCCTACCAGACGCCTGCCGATCTCGGCTCCTGGGCTTCCATTAATATGGATCCCATCTCGTGTAAAGCCTTCGCCAAAGCCTGCTTTATGCGCTTCCCCGTTTATGTCTGTCACTTCAAAGCCTTTCTCCTGGCTTAACTTACTTATCTCTCGATTAACAACCACAACGTGCTTGGCAACTTCTCCATTACGTGCTTGCACCTCCTGCACTGTGCCACCACGATCTGGACTTGCTGTGCTATCGCCGTTAAATCGTCAGCTTCTTCCGCTAATCTTTCCACTACTTTGGGGCTTCAGCATTCAGGACATCATTTAGCCCCGCCGCTACCACTTTCTAATTGCGCTCTGCAACATTCTCAGAAAGTTCATTTTTGTCGCTCTGAGTACTGCGTCTATTGTCCTGCCTGGGAATGTCCTGACTGCTATCTGCTTATCACTATTTACATGCTCCATTATAGTTCTCTTGCTCCTGCTAATATTTGAGTCACCACCGATAAGCACCAAGGTATTCTCTTCCTCCGACCTAACTTCGAGCTTATGCTGCCTCTTAAGAGTCATTGTGACCTTATTCCTTGGGGTTAGCTCCTCTCCATCACCTCCAGACTTCCTAGCTGCCACGTGTGCGTAGCTGGTCCTGTCTGAACCTTCCTGACCTGCTTCCTTATCGCTGTTCATGTAATGTAGGCCCCATCCACGTGGCCTGCGCTGGAATGTTCGTCAACGTGGCTTCGCTTGGCGGTGTCAACCATTTCTGCCTCCAACAATTGACTAAGCTGTTCTTGAAGTTTGCGCTTCTCTACCCTCTCTACCTGTAGCTCTCTTTCAAGAACATCCATACGTAACGCTAGTTTGGTGTTCGCTTGGTCACCACTTTCCAGGCATGCACTTAATACGCAGCATTTGCACATAAAATTCGCGCCTTCGGTCTCTTCTACAGATTCGTACCGTGTTTCTTTCAAATTTACTGAGTCTTTCTTGTCGTCACCGGCGCCATCTGGCGGGCACAATAAGAAGCGTAGAGGTGTAGGCGTGTTACGACAGATGATGAGCATAGTGGCCTTTGCCGTCTTCCCGTTTCAAAGAGGTATCTCCTAACCTGCATTCATTCCATTGATGACAGCTATGCAGCGGTCTCCGGGTGGCGCTGCCGCCACCGGCTCCGACTCCGGTTTCCTCCTGGTCCTCTGTTTGCTGTCGCCGCTTTTTCTCCTCCACTGCGCTCCGCGCTGTGTTGCTCTGAGGAGGCACGCTGGTTAGGACGGAGAATGGGCTCTTAAGAGCTGCGCTCTGAAACAAAGCGGCTCATAGTCCTTGCCTTCAGCTTTTCATTACCAAATCGTTCATATTTTCTTTAGCCACCGTGGCTTGTGATAGTAAAAACAGATTCGAAGTGAGCCAAGGATTGTGGTTATCGAAAGTTCAGATGGAATTGCGACGGGTAGCAGACAGTCGATATGGGAGCACGGAGCGGACAACGGGAGCGCCATTGATGTCGTCGTGAAGCGAAGGCCTACACGACTGCGCTATGTGCCTTGTTAGCTGGCACACTTACTAATCTAGTTATCACAGTGGCAGGGCTCGGCGAGCTAAGTGTCGTGGCTGTCGATTAACAAAATTAACTTCAGAGCGTTTTTACTGAATCTCTCTGGTTCTGTCGGAGCACTGTAGCGTCCCCACCGTGAAAGTTTTTTTTCTTTCGCTGTGGTATGCTTTGGTAATCCGTTAGCATAAACTCCTGTGAATTGTGTTATGCATTAGGAGAGTGGTCTTCTTGTGGAGAAACCGCCATGGTCTGTGTGTGTTTGAGTGAAATATCGACACCGTAGAGCCCCTTGCGGACCATCTCTTCGAATAGGGCACCTCGCAGGCAGTCCTGGAGCCTGAAACGTGCATCTTCTGAAGCTCCTGAGAATGCTTGCACCTGCGGAACACCCACCGCTAAAAACTCATCTTTCATTTATAAACCTCCAATCGCAACCTGCCCACCCAGCATCACTAAATTTCGCCTACACAAGTTCAACAAACCATTATACTCCACAAGGCCTCCACTCAACTCCATCCTCTAAAAGTCTTCACCCAGAACAAGGTGGCACAGCAGCAGAACGAATAAACACCACCTAAATAAAATTAAACTACGCAGTGGAAAGCGGGAAATGAAAACAGTATATGTCCACCAATACTGCTAATATGCTTATAACAAATTCTCGCCATATATAATATGAGCGCCTACGAATTTCTTTATTGGAATTACTTCCGTAGCGCGTCAGTTTTGAGTCCTTGCACAAGCAGCAAACAGCATAACACGGTATAGTCACCAAGTTGCAGAAAAAGGCATTTCCTCAGGTTGGCTTATATGACCTGAAATTGTTCGTTTGGCTGGCGCCCCGATGTCCTTGCGAAGGTTTCCGAATGCAATCATAAGCGACTGCAATGGATGCGCAATACAGCGAATGGCTATTGTCGCACAAGAAAAATTTTCGCGACGTTGGAGTGAAAAACGTGCGAAACATACGGCTTCACGGAAAACGAGAAGATGCTTCTTTTGACTTTGAGGCTCCCTTTATCTTCGCTGTGATAATCCAACACGGATTGCAACCATGTTACGACTACGTCCTATTTGCGCCTAAACGCTGTATAATAAATTGAATTTTTGGCAGCGAAAAGTTGAACCTCGCAATATTTCGAACTCTGACGAGGCATGCCCCTGCAGCTGACTCCACGTTTTTGGTAATTTAACTGAAATTTCCCTATATGGAAACACTACGTTCGAGTAAAGCAAAAATAATTTTTATATGTGCCTATATACTGGATATTTATTTGAGCAGTGAAAAAATGGACAGTGCGGCGTATGCCCATTAGTTTGCCAATGTTAAATCCGTCAAAAGGAACGCTGTTGCCACACTCCATGGGCATTATTCCTCGGCAAAAGTAAGCAGTTTAGCAAAAGTATGTGGCTTGACAAAACTAATAACTAAACTGGTTATCAGGTCCCAAAGAAGAGATAGAAAACACGTCATCTGCTCTCATAACCAAACCGCTAAGCGTCAGCATACTGTGCACCGAATCGTGGAATGAAATTTGATTGCCCCGTTAGTCCCTCACAGCATCATCTTTCACCACTACTTTGCACTGTGCCTTAAACATATGCATTCCCATATGCATTTCTACCATACGAAAGCACAAAGCTGTGATATCTACAGAGGCAAAATTACGCTCACAACGTGCAAATACGACCTACAATGAACTATAAACGCTCCCCTCTCGCGCGTGTTTATAGCTGCAATACATCTAGGTGCCCTAAACGGTCGTAGAATGAGCGTTGTAAGGTGAGTGAAATGTTTTCATACGCTGCGTCGTATTCATCCAGGATAAACCCACGTACAGTAACTTGTAGGGCCATTGCACCTATAAGCACCAGCGCTAGCGAATGCCTCAAACGCATGTTTTTGTGAGTGCGTTGAACAAAAGAGCGCTCTAACTGCTTGAAGGATGAGGCGTTCTCAGTTCAGCCTGTGCTCAAAGCAAGCCTGGAGCGCTCTGTATTATGGCAAGACAGCAAGCGAGAAATAATATTCCTGATTTGGGGCAATAAGACCCCGCCGTACTCATGAACAATGCAGAGCAAGGTTTTGCACGCATATTGCTCTAGGATGGACTTTTTTATGAAATATTTAAAACAGGCAGCTGTTCTGAATTCTATTCCAAGTGACTATAGACGCGCATAACTTTTAAAAATAAACCTTTTAGGAATTGTTTCGCTGATAATGCCGTCTCCACGCCTGTAACTGAAACGGCAAAGCCTCTTGTTATAATGACATATAGATGGACAACAAATTAGGCACATAGTCTTGCGGATACGGACAACAGATCAAAGCAGTTGCGCTTGTTCAGTGCTAGTACAGTTCTAGATAAAGCGGACACTTCAGAAACTTCCCGAAGCACTTACAAACGTGAAAATAATTTTCTGAACCAACACCTCTCATGCCAACATATTTATAAGTGTGCCTATAGGGTGTACTGTGTATCCATTTACCGACAGTATAAATTATGCAGCAAAAATTCTGAATATCACACCAATTGATCAATGGGTTGTTTCAAATGCCTTCTATAAGCACCATTTTATTGATCGTTCCAGTAGCACCACAGCAAGTAACAAGGAAGAAAAGCTGAAATGCAAAAGCGGCCGGGCCAATTAATGCAGAAAACTTTTGAAGAACTGCTCCAAAATAATAATTTTCGCCTTTCTGAGGAAGCAGAAAGCAACTCTGTTACGCGGGCGACCGTTTACAATTAGCAATAAACAAGAGAAAACAACAAGTTTAGCGTGTACACCCCAATATAACGTTACCGGTTCAACCAGAAGAAAAACAAAAGGATATTCCAAAACCTCAATAGCGCTGCAAGAAGTAACGCAACAAGATGGGTAGGTGTGAGTGGACATGATGAAAAAAGCGCGAAACTTAGATTTATTATTAAAGGATTAAAGAGAATTCCACCCTACAAAAGATCGCAGCAGCTAAAGGCAAAATTGATTGCTGCAAAGCCCGCAGACAATGGTCTACAAGTTAACTGCAATAAAACGAAAACAATAATTTTTCATACTCAGGATAGAGCAAACCCAGAGAGCCATAATACTACGTCCGAGTGTAAGCATACTGGGCGGCGAATACATGCAACATTCCCGGTTTAACCTTCTTGAAACACTTAAAAATGGGATGACCATAAAAATTTTTTTCTGCAGAAGCTCCGCAGTACAGTTGGTATGCTAAATCGGAATAGATATATATTTCCTACTTCTGCTAAACTACTGCTATAAAACGCACTGTTTGCCTCGCACAATAATTAGGGGTTTTTTGGATGGGGTACCACAACTCAATCAAATGTTAACAATACTTTCACCGTGCAGAAAAGGGCTCCAGGCATTATTGTCAATGTATCGTACACTGAACGCAGTCATCCTCTCTTTGCTAGACAGATAATAAAGAAATCCGAGATATTCAAACATATAGACTCTTGAGCGAATACTACATAACTTTAAATCTTTAATTTACTTCTAAACGCACCCGCCTACAGTACACGCCGCTCTGAAAAGTGGGAGATAAAACCAAGCAGGACCACTTAGAGTAAACAAATGCTTGAGAACAATTTAAAGCGGTTGGTCCATTTTCTGAATCAAATTGGCATTAATAGCTCCTCACATTTTCAGTTTTTCTCGAGTTCATATACTTCAAAGCGATTCTCAGAAATATGTGAATGACTGTTTTTCCAGGGCAGGTGACCTGTTTATATTGTGCTTCTCCGCGCTGCCACGTGTAAAGGTGTTGAGGGCCTCTTAAGCTGCAGTGTAGGAGATTTTATCTCCGCCTCCTTCATTATGTAAACTGGAAATCAGTAAAATAAAGAACAAGGTAAAGAATGGAAATCGAGCTTGGCCGAGAGCGGCGGCCATGCTGTTCGACGACCGCCGAGCACAATTGTTATTCAGGCCATCGTGGGCGCAAGTGGGCACAATAAACAGTAATCTTTTAGAACTTTTACCTCTCTTCCTCACTGCCTAGACTGCAGTCATCACTAGGTGAAACTATTTAGACTTAGACCAAATACTACGAGCAGGATAATGGAGTGCAAACGTGAACTATATGCCAGGGCGGTCAACAGGATATTTCGTCACGCTCCTCTAATGAACTCATATGTGCTGTAGCGGCGTATTCTTGTGCGCCCCTCTTCACCCTGCTAAAAGAAAACGGTTGGTCTGATTAAAAATACCGGGCAAGCCCACACATATATACAGGGATAATTGTATTTCACTACATGAGCTGCCATTTTGAGATGTGCGCTCAATATTCTGCGCAAGCATAGTAATACCGCACAGGCGTATGCCTTCTGAACAGCTGCCGGTATACAAGGAATGCAGAAATAAACATGAGGGTCGCTTGCCCCTTAACAATCTGGTGGGTCTGCGTCTTCGTTTTCGGTCATGCCAGTGCCTAGGCACGCAATTGTGTCAGAAGTACAATGGCATTCGTCTTCCACGTGTCTCCCGTGCGTTGTCGTGGCGCTCGACTGACAGCGGCCTGCACGATGGTCGCTCCCATGTCAGCACTTGTCCGTCCGGCCGCCACAGTGGAAATTCCTCCGCCAGGGAACTTCAACTTTGGGTGGATGGTGGAGTAGCCTGAATACGTTTACGAGTTAAACGACTTCTGATACGCCACAGATCTGAACGAAAGGTCAGAAGAATTCCAAGTAGGTATTTTGCAGTACCTTAGACATGATCACGTATGATCTTCAGAAGATCATAGGTGAAGCTTTGGAAGCGCTGCGTGAATGTTATCAAGGGATCGTAAGATATCGCCGGCGAACAAGTCGGGCGACTAGTGTGTAATTCGGAGGTTATTGATGTAGCTTAACGGCTTGGTTGAAGGGTAGAAGCTCAGTCTTTGTGCCTGATATTTTTTGTACTGGGAGGGACACTTTATTTTTCGTTGTTTTTAGAGTACCACAAATTTTCTTGTACTGAGTAATTGCCTACAGTGCGCTAATCTGACAGCAAAAAGAGCAGAACCAATAGTACCATCTGAATTTGCTTCTTTGTCCTGGCAGGAAACAAAAGCCTAGCTGTTTTATTCCAACCAAAGGCATCATCTTGAGGTTGTGTGTTACTGTTGCCACTTTCCAGCGGTCACGTTGTTACCCTCAACCAGTTCTGTGGCTGTTGTAGACCAACTGAAATTTTTTCTTGCCCGGCATGGCTTGCATGATACCTTTCCGACTGAGGGCGGCATTAGATTTGCATCTGTGGAATTCAAGGATTTCGCACAGCCCTGCGGATTCGAAAAGGTTACACCAAATCCCAGCTATAAGCAGTCCAACGGAGCAGCGGGACGTGTAGCTCAAACATTCAAGATATTAGTAAGGACGACAGCAGATTCATACTTAGCACCTGTAGAATAGAGGAAAACAGCAGGTCTCTAGCGCTAAAGCCTAGCTGGGCTGCTCATGAGCGACGCTGGGGTACAGCGCTATTGCTGTATTTTAACGAAATGTGCTTTCAGAGCCCGCAGTCTAAAAGACCTTGTCAGGAAAGGTGAGGTCATCAGAGAAATGTAGCGGTGCAACTTCGAAAGCGATCACGCGGCTCGGGAGACAAAAGAATGGCAACCAGGAGATCGAGTGTTGAATAAAGACAGTCGGGTCGGGACGGCCGTTTTAGGACTGGACTCTCGGCCGCCATGTTACGTCGTCGGAACAGACTTTGGAGCAGACATCAAAAGGGACCTACGGGCATTGGCCTTGTATAGATCAGTGCCAGACGGGCGCTGCGACTCCGCGCAAAAAATCTCTGATGCACCGAGAACATCGAGGGCTGACCAGCCGCTAGCAAGAAGGGTCTCAGTGGAAATTTCTAGAACGTAACCTGCAATGCCTACCCTTAATAATTGATAATAATATTATTTGATTTTTGGGGAAAGGAAATGGCGCAGTATCTGTCCCTTATATTTTTGGACACCTGAACCGCGCCGTAAGGTAAAGGATAAAGTTGGAAGTGAAAGAAGAAAGAAAGAGGTGCCATAGTGGAGGGCTCCGGAATAATTTAGACCACCTGGGGATCTTTAACGTGCACTGACATCGCACAGCGCATGGGCGCCTTAGCGTTTTGTCGCCATTTGCAATGCTTACCCTTAAAAAATAGTGTCATAGAGGAGGCCCAGCCTTATTAGTGAATAGTGCCAGACCAGAGGCTTTAGTGACCCGTTATCCCGGCGAAGTAACGAAGCCGGAATGCAACGACTCACGCTTACTGCTGACCGCGGTTCTGTTGTAAACTAGCTGCTGTCACTCTTGTAAAAACTTTGCAGATTTTTGACCGTTACTGAATTAGTGTTGACCGACCCTGTACAATGTTGCTTCTGGTTATCTTTTTTTCATGTGCTGTGCTTATTGTAGAAAATAAATAGTTAAAAAAATTTCGGGAGATGTAGTAGCATTGTGCGTTGTGCGCACACGGTTCTTCGCAACCATGACAATGCCGCACATATGCGGGCATTCTCATGAAGTACCGGTGTATTAGGAAGGCATAAGTATGCACAGATATCTTTATCAGCTCAACTACCAGCGGGCGCGTCTGGATCTGCTCTTTAGTGGAACCGTTCCCTACGCACAACAGTGCAAGATAGTGTTTAATCCTTAATGCCGCGCATTTTGTTACGAATTAGAGAAGCAGACCCGGTTTCATAGAGAGCTGCCGTGTGTGCTCGTTAAGAAAAATTTCAGCGCTGTGTTAACTGTGGATATTAAAATTGGATGAAGGTCGTCTTCAATTTTGTGTATCCACTGTCGTCTAAGGATGCGGCAAGGACAATATGGAGCACGTTCAGACATTTCAAAGGATCTTATTCATTCACTGCAACAGTTCTTTGAGTCTGCACATCAACACATCAGCAGCCCTTACGAGCTTATGCATAAAGTGGACCCTAGTTTGAAACAGGTAACGCGCGAGAGTTTTATTGTCGAATAATGCGCGGTAATATTGTAGCCCCGTCTTAAGGTTTTGTGCCTTCACGTTGGTGCACCTAAGCGATACATACTCAACCAATTAGCGATACTGAACGCATTAGCGTGGCCACCAACGTGGCTTAGTGGTTATCATGCACGGCTGCTCTCCGGAAAGACGCGGGTTGGATCCCGTCCGCGATGGTCGCATATCGGTGGAGACGAAATGTTAGAGGCCCATGTACTGAGCGATGTGATTGCAATTTTCAGAGCCCCAAGGTGGTCGAAATTATTCAATGCCTTCTACTACGGCGTCCCTCATAGCCTTAGTTGCTTTGAGACGTTAAACATTACAGAACAAATCAACCACTTTGTGCTACTAGCTCGAATACAGTATTAATGGACGTAGGGTGCTGCCTCCAGTGTAAACGAAAGGCCACCCACCAGCAAGTCCATACTGATGTGCAAAGGCGAGTCCTGACGTGCAAAGCTACATATACATCGCTGCCTTGACGCTAGAGATTTATGTTCGGAGCTGCGTGTGCTGTTGCAGGCGAAGCGCCGTTTGTTTTTGATAAAGTGGGGATCTTCCAAAATTAGGCGGCTACCCGTATAATTTCTGGGACCTACTCTACATATATCTAGAAACCTTCGTGAAGAGAACGCATTTTGCGGTAACAGGCAGAACGCGTTGAATGAGTGAGGGCCATCTGTACCTGGTTTGTGAACCACTTACATTCCATTCCGCCCAACGTTCCGTTTTTGTTTCCTCAATTGCATTTTAACATATTCACAAGTTCTGACTTGTTTCTTTTGAGGGGCATTAGTTTTCTGCATGGCAGTAGAGAAAATAAATCCCATAACTGCTGCGAATTTAGCCACTGAACCAGCGTGGAGCATGTACAGTTCTGAAGAAGCCAGCGCAAACACGGACGAGGGACAGAAGAGAGGACACAAAAGGCGTTCAGAAATGTCTTAGAAACCTTTTTGTGAACGTCTTAATGTGTCTTCTCCTGTGTCCCTCGTCCGTGTCTGGCGCTGACTGCTCCACAACCTGCAATACCAACAGCCCAGCAGCTTAATCTCCTGAACAGCACGTACAGTTCGCTTGCGTTAAATTCCATGGCCGATATCGAGTTCATGCGTAGGACTCATGCTTTGAGCACAAATGACCATGAGCCTGACATTCGAGGGAAAATATTTGTACAGCATATTAACAGATAGTCGTTCAGCACAGATGCCTTGCCACATATCTGAGCTGTGGCTCAATCAAAGCAATCTTGCGAGAACAGAAAATACGTTATATGGTTATAACAGCTTGGATTGCTAAAAAATACATTTTATTTCGGCTCGTCGTCAGCTTACCATTCTTCTCAACAGCGTTAACTCACAACAGTTCTAACAGTTCAACAGCGTGAACTCACGTTCACGCTGTTGTAGCCCTTCCTTTCGGGGCCATTCCTGGGAACATATACAAGACAGGCACCGAGGATCTGCAGTCACTTTGCCGAGGGCTGCATTCATTCTTGTAGGCGTAGTATAACGTTCCCCATACACATACACAAAATGTCCCTGGCATTCTGCAGATGCGGGATCCATCTTCGCAGTGGCAACTTCTACATATCCTGCAAATAAAGCCGGCCTCGGCAGTTAGACAACCTTGAGTGATATTTTTGAGTCTCAGGCATCAGCTATGCATTGTATCAAACGATAAATATTCATTGATATAAATTTTTGAACACTACCAGTTCCGAGGAGCAATGATAGAAGGAGCATTTTGCTGTTTCCCCCTACTGCTGTTGTCCCTTCGCTAAAAGAATAAATCTGAGGCACACTAAAGAGTGGTGACTACTCATAAGTTACGGACGAATGACGTCAGTCCTCGGTCTAAATATGCCTTTCAGTTGGATGAATTTGAGCTGCGCTTTAGAATTATTCTGGGTGGCAACAATGTAACTAATAGCTGTGCAATGAACGTCTGCTGTATACTGACCTTTATGCCTTGACGTTACTTTTGTAATTTTTATGCGAAAGACTGCCTGTTCTAATTCCAGCCCGCAGGATGTCATCAAGTCCAGCCTCAACAATAAGTCACGTGTATGAGGACTGGTACCAACTATAAAAGTTCTGCAGTCAGTTTGTTTGACATTGAAAGATGACATTTGTTCGAAGTGTATTGAATCATACAACCATCCAATAATAAATAATACAGTGTGCGGTCACAAAGCCAAAAACTAAAATTAGTCCCGCAATTTGCTGTGTCTAAACAAGTACTCTCTTTTACGTGCGAACGAAAACTGTTTTAATTGCGAGAAAACAAACAAATGAATAAATACAGAGATATTAAGAATTAACAAATACAAAGTGAAGTATGGGCAGCCCTTAGCATGAAACATAATAATGAAAAAGGTAAACTGAAGTCTAATAATAATGTGATGCCAAAATAATCTTGAGGCTAAATTTATGCTTAACATGTTTAACAACGATAGAGATATTAGTAGACAGAGTCATTTATTCCAGGAATTGCTAATTGCAAGTGAGGACGTCAGTTCTCTAAATAAGGTAGTTTAGTAAATATATCAAATACTACCTGTAAGTCTTTGGCAGGAATGAAAATGCCAGTGGACTGCAAGTAAAACTTTGGATAACCTGGTTGTGTAAATGTTGAACACATGTCAGAGGAAAACTGATTTTAGCACCCCGCTCAAAGACGCATTTAAGTGATATGAAATCAAAATAAATTAAACTAAGTTCTAAAAATAATGCCTCTCTAAAATAATTATAGCGTGTAAATGAGGGTTTTTAAGGCGCTAGTTGTTTTCTGCTGGACGAGGAGAACGTTTTGACAACATTTGATGTGAGCATCCAGTTTCTACCCTGCATCGTTACTTTTTCAATGCCTAACTGTTACTAAAATTCGGAATAATTTCAGGTAGGCTGATCAAACGTCTCTCAGTGTTCCTAAAGATAATTAAGTAGAGTTTTTATCTATTGGCTGAGGGTAAAGATGAAGCTGGCATTGCAGTGGTTGCACACTTGTTCAGTGTTCGCCCTTCGCAGGCACGTACGTCCTGTTTTAATCCTAAACAGGAAAGGCTTCGTTCGTGCTGCCTTTCCAGAGACAGGAGGAGGACGAGCAGGAGGAAGAAAAGGAAAGGCAGGGCGGTTAACCGTAAGAATAATCGATTTGCCACCCTACATGGGGGAAGGACTGAAGGGATAAAAAAATGAAAGAGAAAGGAGAGTAGCAGAAAAATGGAAGTCACTATGAAGTCAGCGTTCGGTGAAGTCACAGCGTATCATGCAGGCAGAAGTAACTGATCAATATACACCGGCTGGCCAAAGCCAGTGCTGCCAGCAGTTACAACAACAGAGGTATGCCTCCTTGCAGGCGAAAACACAGAGATCTTCCCAATTTCTCTATACAAGTTAAAATGCATCACCAATTTCAGCTGCAAAGGCAACATGTGGGCAGTGGATAGAGGGCTCTTCGGACTATGACACATGCAGTTGCGTCTTCTAGATAACAATGACAGCGAACTTTTGGCAGCCAGTTGGAATGTAAGGAATAGTGTCGCTGCTGATTTTTAACTTTGAAGAACCTTGTAGCCTGCCGCATACAGAAGTTCTGGGAAGTACCCTATCCTTGTTCCCCTAAAAACTTTCACGAAGTAGAGATAAATCTTTAAGAATGGAAGCAGAAATCTGTTAAGGCTATTGTGAATCCAAATTCCGATGCTTGCTCTATGAATGCAAATACTTGGTTTTCTATGTTCCTTAATTCTTGCTTATGTTAACAATCGCCAATTTCCTATATTCTTTTAGAATCTATTTTGTGTCCAAATGATGAAATTGGGCGCAAGCTATTTCTCAAGTTTTCTCAGGAACACCTTCATTCCTCAAAGCAACAATGGTACGATGTGGAAAAGAGCAATAAAATGGGCTTTCATTCCTCGCCTCTTCTATACATGAATTTGCTGCATTATTTGCCAATTTATTCATATACGTGAGTAATCTAAAAAAAACAGGTAATTTACTATGCATCGCTGGCGTAAAGCTCTTTTTGCCGAAAGAGTTTTAGTATTAACGCTTCTAAAACACCAAAAGAAAACCTTCTTCAAGCTAAACCTCAAGAACAAGCATCTGAAGTGTTCCAAACAGGCAAATTGCTTCATTATATATTGAACGGAAAAGAGCACATAGTTTTTTTTTTGATGTAGCGTATGAAATGGACCTTTGGAAAGGTGTTTCATTTTCCGGCATCAGCCTGCCTGAGCACGCATGTAAATTACGCGAACGGTTTTTTACATTCTTAGTTCGCCCGACGTAGTTCATTCTATAACTCACTTATTTTTGGGGCTCACGATTCCCTCGATGTTCACTGTGATGATACTTATAATATAGAAAAGAACCGCGAATTGCACATGACGAGGCATCGTTTTAAAGTCCTCGCCTTCAAGCACGCAATCACTCTCTCGCCCGAGTGGCCGTCTCAGGAGCAATTAGGATTTTATTACAACTTTTTAAGCTTTGTTGAGATTACACGCCAAAGGGAATCGTATATTTTTTGTTTCTTTCAGAAGAGCCCCAATTGTTTTAATGCCATTTTCAAGATTTTTATTTCCCAGCCTGCATGAGTTGTCCGATCATTATCGGCTTGGAAGCAGATGTTCTAGGAGCGTCGCAAAGTCCCACTCCACCGGTAATCTGGTTATGATAATATGCAAACGAAAACAACGCGTCAAAGCCAGGTACGAGATAAGGAGACATGCATACATACAGTCTTCCTGCCTTTATTGAGCTGTTTTCGTTGGAATCATATACCAACTGGGCCCGCAAATTTCTGTGAAAGAATGTTGTCTGGATTTTACAGAAATCGTTGTTTTCAGCCTCAGTAGTTTTCTAGCGACTACAAAAACATTTGTGAACAGGTTTTCAATTTTCGAAATGAACTCATAGGGAACTGCTGCTTTTTCTTTATGGGCGAAAGTCTAGCAATCCCAATGATTACCTGAAACACTGCGACTAGAAGAAACGGATAAAAACAACGCAATACAGTATACAAAGTTTTATGTCCACTGGCACAATTTTTAAAGAGAATTCACTAACGTAAAGTACCTATATAATTGCGTGGCATTTACTTAATAGAATAAACGAAAACGCCACCATGCGGCCATGCAATCATACCTCGTACGAAGAGGAAGTTTTCTTCAACTCGGAAGAATGTATAGAAGGTGTACAGCTTTTCTTTGCAGCCGGATCAGTGCGCTGAGGTAGATGTCTCGTAATCGTAACTAGCTCTTGAAGTAGCACACTGCTGATCGTGTAAGTGTCACTGTTGTGAATTCCTGCCGCGAGCTAGCACCCAACATGACTAACAACGGAAAGCTGTATGGAACAGAAATCGTATGACACTGCCTGCAGCGCTGTGCGACAAACGATTACATTTGTTTTGGCATTAATGTCAGGAAAACTGGCCCCACATGACGGTCAGCTGGTGGCGAGTGTATACAGACGAGCAACATGAATAGGACTGTCTCAAGTGGCGGTGGTCGGCTTGCTGTGTGCGTCACATGGTCGCTGAATAACGTCACAGTGTGTGCTTGCCCTTTCTAGGAGTTTCTGCAGCATAGTACACACACGACACCGGCTTTTCTCGTATTGGGATTAGTAATACTCTCAAAATTAACAGCACCATGGCCAGTTCTACGCAGAGCCCTGGGTGTAGCAAAAGAAAATAGGGGCGCATTGAGCACACGACCAAAAAAAAAACAAGCGGCGCATAAAAAATTTTGATATATACCGGGATACGTGAACGCTTACCAGAGTGCACATCGAGATTCATAACATCCGTCCCTACTCTTGTCTGATCTGGAAAGATGCCATTCGTGATGTCATAGGCCAAAAGGTAATCAGTTTCATCGGGCTGTTCCAGATGTCCCTTGTGTGATTCGCTATATGCAAGTCAGCGGTTAGGCAAAACTTATCTCGTGACCTTCGCCGATTTACAGGAGAAAAACAGTGTTGTCTGGTCATAGATCCCGAACCGAAGACTGTCAAGCAGAAGCTTCTTTGGCTCGCGGAACATGTGGAGAATTTTGCATTCCTGATGTTCTTTCAGCTTCCCGAAAGGTTACATGCACCACAGTGGAGCACTGGAGAGTTTCGGAAAAGGAAGGGAGCCGCCCTTTAAATAGAGACGCTGCCTTGACTCTTATCGCGTAACTGTAAACGATGTGTATCATCTATTGACAGCTTGTGGCAAACATTGCCTGGTTTTAGCTAAGGAAGGCCACCCTTGAGTCTCCGTTGCCATAGCCTTGAACATGCCACAGGCCGTCACTACCTTATTCTTCAGCAAGATGACTGTCTGCGTTTGGGCCATACTAATAAGGAGTGCATAGTGTCGTATGCCGATAAGCTCCGCCGTGGCACCCGTGAACTGGACGACGCTTTGCAGGAGCACTTCTTGGACGCCACAGACGTTTTTCATGCTGCTGTCGACGGCTGCTGCATGTCAGCCGTCGCGAATTGTGAATTAGCGAGCCGTGGCCCACAGTCTGGTGGCGATCCTGATGTGCAGCGTGAGGCTACCCACTCTTCACATACGGATAAGCTCTCTGCAGATGTTGATCGTCAGATCTCGGTGGAGCGTACACCGAAAACACAGAGCATCGGTGATGGCGTTCTTGGTAAGTGTGCTTGCATTGTGTGTGAGCGAGAGGAACAAAAGGGTGGTGGTTCAGCTGCGGCGCCGAGTCCCTGCACTGCTGTGATTGGCGATGCCATTGCCGGATATACCATAGAAAGAATTCATTGCCAGCCTGGTAGTTCAGTCCCTTACAGCAACTCCGGCCTAAACGCGCGGTGTGTCGCCGACTTTTGCCTCCTCTCAGGAGGACACAATTCATATCAAAATCAACTCCCGCCTTCGAACATCTCAGATCAAGAAATCTCGATGTTCCATATCCAGGAAAAAGGATTTAAGCTCTTGCGAGGTCTCACCTTTCAGATTGGCGCCAAAGACGGCTGGTTGCTTGACTTTTGTGCTACTTGGTCACATGGCGAACATCCAGCAGAAAAAAAACAGGTACAGTTGCCCCGATTACTTTCGGCCGGTCGATTAGACAATGTGGTAGACAGGTATAAAATAGGGATTGTCTTTTCGGCTCCTAAAAGACTTAAAAGGTTATGTGCTAAAGTGGAAAGACAGGCTGAAAAACAAAACGAATCCCAATGCACCTGTGGAATTAAACATAAAACTAAGCATGTTCCATGCTCAGAAGGAGTTGTTTATAAAATTCCTTTTCCTTGCGGACAAGTATATATTGGCAAGACGGTTCGTTGTATTAACACGCGCCTAACTGAGCATGCTAATACATTGGAAGGCTAAGCAACCTACGAATCTAGTTGATCATGACAGAGACTGTAAATCTTTCATCCCTTCTTTTCATCACTGCGATGTTTTGTACGATCACCCAACGCAGTTAACTGGAGAGATTATGGAGGCGTTCTATTGAAGAAAAAACTAGATTGTGCGTTAGCAGCCCATCGGTTTGTCTGCATGACAGTGAAGTTCGGTTCCTCGATCCCAGTTAGCTAGGCGTTTGTTTGCTTTGTTATCTTGTTTGATTGCGCTGTTTATATTACTGGTTTCCTGTGAATAAACCTTCAGTTGTGAGTTAGCGCTGGTCCTGGTGTTTTCGTCACTTGTCGCCGTCTTTTGCGCTATTTTCCCTTAAGACAATGTGGCTGATCGCGAGACTAAGACACAAAGTGTATTGGAAACGGAGGTAGCTCGGCGGACATTCTTAACAGATCACAATATGTTTATGGGTCGGAACCTGTAAGGCTTTAGGCGGGTTGTTTTGCGTTCTTCAAAAAGAGTCTCTCGGTTTCTGTCTGTATTGACTAGGTTGACAGAGAGGGACGCCTGGTATGATGCGACTTTCGGCTGCATAGCGATTATAAAGGTAGAAAAACGTGTGTGCTTCCAATACTTGGGAACAAGCGCTCTTTTTAGGATATGAAAACTATTCTAGACCTTGTGTGATATGTGTTATTCATAGGTGACTGACGGCGTCTGCCGCCTCCGCGACCGTAAAGGGCCTAGCGAAAACGCCGATAAGGGCGCTGGTATTTTATCAGCCATCACTGAAAACAGACGCTAACTCGATGCTGGATTGTCATCCACCTTCACACATACTTGAGGAGCCTCGCATTCACGTCTGCATGAGATTTACGTTTCTGCATGCCTCCTGAAAAGGTTCATTTCCTGCGATGTTATGCATGTTTCTCTAATCATGCTATGGACATTGCTTGGGTTTCACCTGCGGTGGGCACTATATAAGTTTAATGCTTTGTTGGTAAAAGAACAATTCTTCAAACAGCGAGGGAGGAAAGCTTTGGAGTCTTGCTTGACCATGATATGCCTATTATTATCAAGTTGTGATATGTATAAGCAAGACTAATTATTTAGCTATTCGGATCGGCTCCTTGAGCTGTTCTTTAAGCACTGTGAGGAGAAATGGTCGCTTCAGTGCTTTTAAAATTTACTAACTTGAATGCGAGGGTAAAAGCATGCACACTGAGGAAATTGCAGTGGTTAAGCGCCACCTTCAAACGTTAGATGCAGAAGGCTTTCTAGCGGCTCGTGTACATTGCCACAGCAATCGTGCTTTGCACTGTGGGGAGGCAACAAGACAGGATTTGCTTGCTGATGAGGCTTGCCATGTGGCTGCCAAGCAATCCTCTTAGCCCTACTGTGGTGGTGCTCAGCTAACAATGAGAGATGTAATAGTTACCGAGTTTGCAAATCACTAGACCTGTTTTGTTGCCGCTTCAAGCACTGCTAATGACGTTCCTGTCGTGCGCTGAGTGTCTACGATTACGCCGCTTTCTGAGGATGAGTGGGTGGCAATAAACGTTCTGTTTACCTTGGGTGATTGCCACTTTTGTCAGATTTGTCCCATGTCCTCCAAATTTTTGAGACTGAAATGGATGTGGGATTTTTGCCACCATCATTTGCCAAAAGTCATGCAGTCTTAGTACCATAAACTGATAACAAGGTGAAACTACAATTGTAGATTGCTACAGACCTCTTACGATTTCTAATGTTGTTTATCAGATTTTAGCTAAGGGGATACTCTCAAATAGGCATGAGTTTGCAGTGACTACATTGATTGGAACTCATCAGAGACCTCTTGAGGGGACGGTGAATGTAGTCTAAACTACATGTGTCAGTTTCTCACTGAGACTTATGAAGAGTTATCACTGCTATCAGTTAACCTGGCAAAGGCGTTCGACCGAGCGTGCCATTCATTCCTTCTTCTCTTTAAGTCACGCCAATCTTGGTTTATTTCTTACTCCTGGAGGAGCCTTTGTTACAGAAACTGCTCCAAGCTATTGACGGTAATTAGCTCTCTCTCAAAGCCACTCTGCGTACAATCCTCTTTGAAACAAAGTTCCCCACTATCTTCACGCCTGTTCGAAATATACCTGGCGCCACTTTGTGTAAGTGTTATAAACAGGAGATGCTTACACATACACATAATCATCACGGATGCATACGCATCACCTCTCTACAAATAGTGACCGCGGACTTCCACATATTCGACGGAAGTATCCCCGCCGACTTAACCTGCACAGCCATTCCTTCTCTACCACCGGCGCCATGGCCACATTTCACTTGGGCCCCATCCAGCCAAGAAGGATCCGTTCTAATCCCTTGCTGTCAGACTGAATTACCTGAACTGCATCAGTTAGAGCCTTTTAACGTCACCAACCATCATAACCATCCCATGTAGCTGAAACGTGCAAGAAAATTGTGTATGGGTTACGCGCACTAATTGAAGCCTGTAGCTACTTCCCAATCCAAGCTTTAATATTCCTTCACTACGCATTCATCCACAGCCACTTAAACTACGGTATCTCATCTTGGGGTAACGCCTATCATATTCATTTCTGGTCTTTAATAAAACTGCGAAACCAAACCTTGCGCATAATATCCTATAATCCTCGAATGTCACCCTCACGCATCTTGTTCACACATTTAAACGTTCTACCTATCTCAGCCCTTTGGTATCCTATTCTTGGTATCCTATTCTTTTAGATTCTTCACCATCAGACCCCGCTAAGCACATTTTTTTCCCGGCACGATCATAAGCAACATCGTCGCACGTTTTGCGCTACGTGATAAGTTTCACTACCCAAGGTCAGAAATAACTACTGGAAGCAATGCCTTCATTTTTCATCCATATCGTTTTGGAATTCTTTGAACTTAGACATCAGACATAGACGCTTTCTCTTTTCAAAGTCAAATTAAAGCTTTTCCTTCTTAATGTTTGATTTTTCCTTTTTTGTCGTTCATCCCATGTATCGAAGCATCTGTGAGTGTTTTATTGCACATTCTCTTGCATTATATTGTTTGTATATATATATTTCGGTAACGCATATTACACTATGTATCTATCTATTTATCCTCTGCGTCGCTAATTAATGTGTGGTGTATTTTCTATTTTGTTGCTTATTGATATTTTTGTCTTGGGAGGTCCCAAACGCGGTCTTGTATCTGTGATGTGCACAGGAAATCGTCAGGGGATTTTCGAACGCGGTGCGTCGATAGTGGTGCGTCGGACAGCGGGGCGCCGCGCGTACCAGCCCATCGTTGCGCGTGTGCGCGTGCGAATGGTGTGTGCGAGGCGACGGCGACGAAGAGCGTAGCGAGCACAAGGAGCGGAGAGGTGACGTGCCAGAAAACCAAGGTGTGAAGGAAGACAGGGCAACGGAGATCGGGTCATTCAAGCGTGGATGTCGCAGCCGTCGGAAGTTGGGTCCGTGCTGCCCTGACCTCCCTTGGATCACCGAAGCAATCCTCCTGCGTTCCTTGCAAGCGTGGAGGTAGCAGCAGATAGACTGAGGGTCCATGCTGCGCACTATTGGATAGCCTGCTTTAAGCCTCCGACGTTTCGCGACGACGTTGATGGGACCTGGCTACGTTTTTCCTACTGCTGCGAAGTCTTCAGACGGTTCACTGAAGACCACCGGCGTCTTCCTGCAGTTCTCTCCGCTCTTACCGCCACCTGGCTCCCTTCCGCCGCTTCCTTCAACGCCACGCCAGCGACGCGCCCACTACATCCACCCGCGTCCGCCCTGTCTGCAAGGCATCCCCGCTTCACCTGGGGCGCTCAGTACCTGGTGAACTATTTCCTTTATTCTGTAGTGTTGTACGCGTGTTGAGTGTGTGTTTTTTGTTTTTGTTTCCGTTTCGAATCGGCTCTTTTCTTTTAAATTATAAATATGACTTCGTTTTGTTTTGCTTGATCTCTCTGTTGTTTCGTTCGAACCTGCACGCGATAGCGTTTTCCTTCGGCAATCGGGGACGCGTTACCAAGTCGCGACAGTACGCACGAGTCCCATTTTTACATCCACCGCGTCGCAAGCGAAGCCATCTAGTTCCATCTCGCCGAGAACAGTGTTACCTCTTGGGCCAACTCTATACAATAGCAACAAAGCGGCCGTCGTCAGGCACTGCGGTTTTGAGCTTGCAATAAAGCCGCATTTTGAGCGTGACGAGAAGGAGCAAGTGGAGCCAGCGCTTTCTCATGAGCAGTCCTTCTGCGCGCCGATGCATTTTATTCTTACTATCATCGCAGACCCGTTTCCATATGCGTCTCTGGACTTGGCTTCGCCGAATTCCTACCAATCTTCGCACCCCTCACCACGCCCATATTTTTCAACCGTTTAGGGTCTCCCGCATAACGATGAACCCTCTGCGGAATTCTGTATTTAAACGTCTCCTGCCTTAAACCATGGGCACATTGTCGAATCCTTAACACTAGGAATGTATCGCACTGTGTCAGGAAGCTCCAGTGGCTAGTTCCGCTTTGCAGCCGTCTTCGCAGCAAAGCCAAAGGCCTAACTCAAGTGTTTTCTGATGATGATGATGGATTTTTATGCCGCAAGGGCATCTATGGCCAAAGAGCGCCATGGCACAAGGTATTTTTCAAATTCTCAAGGTGGGTCGAAGACCCATTTCCCAAGCATTTCACCCTAAATAAGCCGAGCACCAGACCAGGGGAAAGCTTGTACCCATTGTATCACCGGTGGGTACCCGGCGGCACTGGGGATCGAACCCCGCACCTCCCGCATGCGAGGCGGATGCTCAACCACTTGGCAACCGCTGCGGTTCAAGTGTTTTCTCATCTGCAACCTGCAGCACGCGACGTCACGGCGAACGCCCAACGACTGTGTCGCCGCGGAGTTTGCGTGCGGTGCCGGATCGAAGCCTACACCTTTTACGACCATAACATGCAAAGGGCGCCTATCACTGGCAGCCACGCGCATGTCGCCCACATTTCCTACTTTGAGGACCTCCAATGCTGCGGTGCTCTCCCAGCTTCTCAGCCACGGTGGCTCCGCTAATACCAACGCATAGTGAATACCACCGGGAAGCCAGAGTAGCACTCTCTCACCAGCCTTCGTCCGGCAGACTTTGGCAAAGACGTAAATTCTTGTGCATGCCGAGTTGCGACACAGCATGCAGCCCACGCCAGCGACTTCCACCGCGCACTGTATCTTTGATCTTCCCACGTCTTCTGGCTGTTAGCCAGCCCCCACTGACTTCCGCTTTACCGCTTCCTGGCACAGCGGTACCCACTGGCCAACCGCTATGTTTTCCTCAAGCGTGCCCTTCTGAACTTCGATTTTGATTTTCCTTAATTAGTCAGCGGTCTACGACATGGACGCGGACTTAATATAGATGCACGTAAATAGTTAATACATAGTGCTTGCATCACTCTCATTCATCCCCACTTTCCATTTGTTTCCTCTCTAAATTTATTTCTATCGAAGAAAGCTCTTGGAGGGAGGCCCTGAGCCTCGCATCACGTGGCCGTGTTTGGAAGCCGAAAAAGTGGGGAGCACTACCAAAAGCCAGCGTCCATGGCTGCCTCGCAGAGCTGACGCGTGCGTCAGTTGGCCACCGCTTCCTTCACTATGAATCATGGGGTTATATAAACAAACTTAACGATAACGCGTCACGTCTTTAAGGGCGCTCAAATGTCCCCTCCAATTTACTGTATGTCACGAATTGAATGTATTTGCTCAGGCAGATGACCTCGTGTTTTGCATGCTGATAAGTCAAGTACCGCTGAGGTTATTTCATTAAAGGTGGACTTTGGTTCAGTGTCCCGACGATCGGATTAGTTCAATTTCTGGTTTGGAATGTGAGGACGCACACCTTGCATAATGTGCTGGTATGCAATGGGCACGTCCGCCACACAGTACCTCGGTGTTCCCTTGAGTGCCTCAACCATAGTGCACATTAGTGCAAAGACCGTGTGCCAACTCTTCAGCGCTATGCTGAGACTTTTTCCCTCGTGGTCTCTCAATTCTTGTAGAGCGACCGCATGTAATCTATTTCTCATCACTGAAATTTATTAAGTACTCCAAATTATTCTTTGTACATCCACAGATTTGGCAGAGTTCTTGCTACTGTTGTGCGGGATTCATTTTTTTCAATCTACGAGGCGTGATAACCTTTTCCGGCCTGGGCGCTGATAGCCTTCGTTTAGTCAACCTGTACGCCCTACCGATAGTTTCCGTTTCATGTTTTTCCGCGACACTACATACCTAATAGTGCATGAATTCTTGCAAGCCAATTAGGTTCATGCTTATTAGCAAAATTTGTTCTCTCTCTCTTTTTTACAAAACATAAATATGTCTTCTACTGTTTCTGATTGTCCGTGTTTTTTATGACTTAATGCATGAGGTGTATTTGGCTGTTTGTCTCCTACTTGTTCGTTTC
Source organism: Amblyomma americanum (assembly GCA_030143305.2). Lineage (NCBI taxonomy): Eukaryota > Metazoa > Arthropoda > Arachnida > Ixodida > Ixodidae > Amblyomma > Amblyomma americanum. Next base: position 6,648 of record JARKHS020027333.1, on the reverse strand, counting down.
TCTCCTGTATGTCCGCAATGTAGAGGAGACGGCAGTGCAACGATTTTTTTTTGCGCTCTACCTCCGCCCTTGCACCGCTCTGTATATATTAGTTTACCGGGACCTTACCAACTCAAAAGAGTCCTTAAAATGCCCATCTGGCCGTGTACAAAGATTTTCATATGAGCTACTTAGCGAGACATTTCCCGTTAAAGCATGGTGAGATCAAAATGCATATTTGTGACCGACGTAAATTGCGGCCTTTGTAATCCTCCAGAAAGAATTGAGGACTCTTTCTTTTATTGGAAAGATTAAATTTTCTTCGGGGACATCATGCAACGCACATTGAAAACAAAGACAAGTTGTCGCCACAGTCTGTATGAAGACTCACTGCGCTGCTATTTTTGATGAACCCCTAGATATGTTTTCTCTGACTATGCCACACAGCCTCTGGAAAACAGCCATCATGGACGGATACTGCGAATATGTTTTCCTGGAAAAAAAGACTGTTTCAGTAGAGTAGTTGTTTAGATGAAGAATTTGTATGCCCAGACCGGGTACGAACCGGAGTGACACTCTCTCTTAGTGCTGTGCACTTTATTGCCTTTTTTCTAGGTCTTTGCGGCTTAGTTGCGTCGTATAATGCATCACTTTAGCTTACAGCTGTTTTTCTCATAGGTTGCACAGAGCTCATCTACCCAGAACAAAGTTTCGCAATACTAAATTCTATGTTCAGAAACGAAAAACAACACGTTGTATTGTATTGGCTAGTGTAGTCAGCTGTTGATCTGCAGGTTGGTGGTTTTAATTGTGTTTGAGGCACGGGTTGTTTTTGGCCCGTCAACCATTTCTTGCTATTTTTGGCTTGCTAACTTGTATGGCAGCTGATTTATAGTGCACTTTTTATTTCCAGGCCAGCCTTTTCGTTTCCCACAAATATTATATGCGAAACACATATTACCCATATGACATATGTGGCCATGTAAAGCGTACGTGGACAAATGAGACAGATTCCATATTCTGGTATGAACTAGACACATATAACAAATATATATGAGATTTTTGATAGGGCACTGCCCTCTTACATTTGTTTTTCGTTCCACCGAGTGCATTACCTATGCAACTAAGCTATGGAAAATAAGTTTCGCGCAATTTTTTGCACAGTTCATAGTACAGCGGGCAAAATCTTTAGCTAACGTGCGCGGCGGCCACTTTTTCCGTGCTGTTTCAGCTTATCACGGGCCAAACTTTAGACAGAATCAAATCTAGAGACAGGCTCACTAAGCGAGTGCTAAATATTCAACTTTCCGCAATTGATTACAAACGTCTTTATTTCTTCAATGTTCTCCGAACATGTGGGTGGACCGCCTAGTCCGGTAGTCCACTGGCTGCTGCTGCTGCGCTGGCCCTCCCCACCAGCCAGTGCTGACGGTCAGGATCATCGCTGAGCAGAATAGCCTCCCACTGCTCCTCCGAGGGGTTGGGAATGGGGTCAACTAAGGGATTATATTGGCATGCCCACACCATATGGTAGAGGTTAGCTACCGCTCCACAATGTGGACACTGTGGAGAGTATAGTGTAGGGTACCACTGGTGTAATTTAGCTGGTGTTGGGTAGGTGTTGGTTTGTAGTCTCCTAAGGGTGTTCTCTTCTAACTTGTTGAGGGATTTGTGTGGTGTTGGGTACTCCTTTCTGGCGGTTCTGTATGGCGCAAGATTGTCAGCATACACTGCTAAGCCTATTAGGTCGCGGCACCCTTCATGGTCATCAGGGGGAGACGTCCGGTATAGAAGAGCTCGGGCATGCCTGTGGGCGGCTTCGTTTCCTCCTGGTAGTTCCAGGTGACCGGGGAACCAGATTACTGAGACCTGGTTGGGTGGATGCTTAGTCAGCAATGACAACCCTGACTTGTGAATTAATCCGTTATTGAAGTTTCGACAGGCGTTCTGGGAATCAGTGAGCACAACGGCGTTGGGGTTGGATGCTACAGCTAATGCAATAGCTGCCTCCTCTGCGTGAGTGGGGTTAGATGTTTTCACCGAGGCGCAGTTCACCATCGACCCTGAAGGCGTTGAGACCACAATAGTCATGACTCCATTATTTGGTCCTGCTGCGTCCACGTAAAGGGTGTTAATTTGCTTGTCCCATTTCTTCTGCAGGGATTCACCTCTTGCTTTCCTCCTCTCGGTGTTATATGCGGGATGGATATTCCGCGGAATGGGGTGCACGTTTATGCGTCTTCTCACATCGCGTGGGACCTCTTCCCTTTGGTCAATTGTATAGGGCAGATTAACATGGATTTTATCGAGCAGTTCTCTGCCGGGTTTTGTGAGTGCGAGCCGATTCAGTTGTGAGAACCATTGTGCTTCCCACATCTCTTTGAGGGTATTATGTACTCCTAGAGCCATGAGCTTTGCTGTTGGCGTGGAGTTTGGTAGCCCCAGTGCCGTCTTGTAGGCTTTCCTGATGAGTACCTCCAACTTTTCAATTTCCGACCTGGAGAGGTTAAGGAATGCCGTCCCGTACATTATCCGAGAGATCACGAAAGCTTGCACTAAGCGGATGCTGTCCCTTTCCTTCATGCCATGGTGTTTATTTCGGATACGATGTATCATGCGGAGGATTTGCTCGGTGGATGTTGTAAGCTTCTTCATAGTGGTGGTGTTCTGTCGCCCCTGCGGGATATACTGCCCTAGTATCTTGATCTCCGTGGGTTTCTGTACTGGGTGGTTCTCTATATACACCGAGATGTTCTGCGCTAGGGGTGTCCTCGGGTTCTTCAGGATTAGCAACTCGGACTTTTCCGGCGCACACTGGAGACCTCTCTCCCTGGCGTACCGGTCCACCGTGTCGGCTGCTGCTTGAAGACGCTCCTCGATCTCGGCGTCACTCCCCGAGTTGCACCAGACAGTGATATCATCCGCATATAATGTGTGTTTGACGCCGGGGATTTCGGAAAGAAGGCCTGGTAGATCTTTCATAGCCAGATTGAACAAGAGGGGTGACAGTACCGCCCCTTGCGGAGTTCCCCTCGGGCCTAGAGTGATGGGATCTGATTTTATTCCACCGAAGTTTATAGTGGCTTGCCTGACTGATAAGAAGTTTTTGATATAGTTGTAGGTTCTTGCGCCACAGTTGGTATCGGCGAGGCTTTGCAGGATGTTTTTATGTAGAACGTTATCGAACGCTCCTTTCAAATCAAGTGCCAGGATGGCCCTTGTCTGTGACTTGGGAGGTGTCTCAAGGAGGTCTTTGTACAGGTACAAGAGGGCGTCCTGTGTCGATAGGTGAGGGCGAAAGCCGAATTGAGTATTAGGTAGGAGGTTGTTTTCTTCTAAGTATCTACTCAGTCTCGTGTTGATGACCCTCTCTATGAGCTTCCCCAAACACGAGGTCAGCGATATCGGTCGTAGATTATCCAGTTTAAGGGGTTTGTTCGCCTTCGGAATGAACCGAACCTCGGCTGTCTTCCAGGATATTGGTAACGTTCCTGTAGCCCAATGCTGCTCGTTGAAGCATTCCACCAGCGCGGTGATGGTGTCATCGCTGAGGTTAAATAAGAGCTTCGCTGTTATTTGATCTGGACCTGGAGCTGCATTTTTTCTCATGGCCGCGATTTCTGCTTTGATTTCTTCTTTCGTGAGTGGGAGGTCCAGCTTGGGATTTGGCAGTCCAGGATACTCCGGCAGTTCCACGACTTGGTCCGTGCACAGATACCTGGTCTTGAGCTTTTCGATCAACTCTGTGTCCGTACCCGGTGTGGTGTGTACGATCTTCGTGAGCCTGTGTTTAGTGGCCGACTTGCTGCTGCGGGGGTCGATTAGGACACGTAGGAGCTTCCAAGTCTTTGACACACCTAGCTTCCCCTGAATACCATCGCAGAGCGAATGCCAGTTCTGTCTGGTTAAGGATATGGCATAGGATTCTGCCTTTTTGTTTATCTCCTCTATTTTTTTCTTGAGTTTGCGGTTAAGCCGTTGTCTGCGCCATCTCTTTGTCAATGAGTGCCTCACTTCCCATAAATGTAGAAGGTGCGGATCGACCGCTGGGCAATCTTCTGTCGTGCAGACCTCTTTTGTAAAGGCTTTCAAAGAGTGCACCTCATCTTTAACCCATTCCTCTAGGTCGGTAATAGTATTTGCAGTAGATGCCTGGGCCTTTCTCCACCTGTCCCAGTTCGTAACTCTTGCGATACCTATTTTGCGCTTGCACGCGTTTGTGCTTATCTCCAGAGAGAGTATGAAGTGATCGCTTCCCAGGTGCTGTTCGGTATTCTTCCAAATGGCGTTTTGTATGTTCTTGGTGAACGTCAGGTCAGGACATGTATCTCTACTGACACTGTTTCCCAGCCTCGTAGGGTAAGTGGGATCGGTGAGGATCGATAACCCCTCTTGCGCCACTACTTCTTCTAGTTTTCTGCCTTTCGGTGTCGCCGCCGGGTAGCCCCATGAAGGGTGTGGTGCGTTGAAGTCGCCTCCAATCACGCAGGGGGCATGGCCCGCTAAGGTCAGAAATTTCTTTATGAGGGAAACCAATTTTGCGTTCCTGTCTTTTGGAGGGCTGTATACATTCAATACGTGCGTGCTTGCCTCTCCTCTCTGGAGAGGAAGAATAGTTATATAGCAGTGCGCAACATCCGGCTCGAAAGTGTCGTGCAATATGACAGTGTATAATTTGTGCACTAACGTGGCAGTTAACTGGTCGTGCTGATAAGTCACATAGTCTTGGAGCTTCATAGGCATTAGGTGGGGTTCTTGAATTAGGATAGCTGCCGGTGGGTCAGATTCCTGAGATAGAAGGAGATTAAGAGCAGCCTGCTTTCTCCTGTATCCCCGGCAGTTCCACTGCCAGATCTTTACTCTAGGTTTGGCTGGCATGTTGAATCCGTATCGGATGGTTCGTCCACGTGCATTGTACGAGCGAATTTCGACTTATGCCTTTTATACGCAGGTTCCTTCCGAAGTCCAGAAATTGCCGTCTCCGTGTATCGTCGGTTGTTTGCAATCTGATTTCGAATGTCTTGGAATTGAGCGTTCACATAAATTGGAAAAGCTTGAAACTCCTCCTTGAAGGACCTCAGTTCTTGGATGATTTGTTGGTAGTCCTCGCCTAAGGCAGGCTGGGAGCTAGGTAGCTGCCTGCTGTTTTTGGTTTTCAGGAGTCGGCTGAGCTACCGGCGTTATTGCGTTAGTAGTTGCTCGCTTAAGCTCTTGGTTTTGGGATTGTTTAAAGCGGTCACTTGTTTTTTCAGACTTTCTATCTCGTTTTTGAGTGCTGCTAACTCCGTGTTATTCTGAGGGGAGGAGGAGGGAAGGGGAGGCCATTCTGCAAAGCTCACCTTCGAATCTGAAAGCTGGCCCGAGGACGTCTTCTTCAGCGCCCCGATGGGCTTGTTGAGGTTCTCCTGCCCTTGTTCTTTACCCGCCTCCACTTGACTGGCGTTCTGGTTGGAGCCTGTTGCCCGGCGTCTTGAGCTCGAACGGCCGCGAGAGGCGGAACGAGAGTGGGAGACTGATGACGACACTCCTCGCCGTCGCGATGTAGGCTGCCTCTTCTGCCTCGTCCTGCTCCTGCCTTCTTGATCTTCAAGTTTTGTTGTTGATGACGCGTTTGATGACGCGGTACTAGTGTTCTTGTTCAGTGGTCTCTGGAATTTCTCCTTGCAGTCTTTTGCGTAAGTCTTGTGTGGACCCTTGCACAGCGCGCAAACGGGTGTACACTCGTGCGTCTCATCTGGACTCGGCGTCCGCAGGTTTGGCAAGCAGCCCCCTTGGGTTTCGGGCAGACGTCTGCTCGGTGACCTGGCGTTCCACAGTTGATACAAGCAGCCCTCGTTTTACGGTAGATGTAGCAGCGGCGCTCTGACCACCCGTAGTTGACCGTGAAGGGAACCTTCTGCCCGGCGAAGACGATGACTGCCGACGTAGTCTTGCCCAGTCGGCGCGCTCCCAGGATTGTATGGCTGGGTGAGGAGACGTCTTGGAAGATAGAGTCATTACTCACTTCAGGCTTGATATTATGTATTACACCCCTGCAAACATCCTCTGGCAAGGCAACGTAGGCGGTGATCGTTATACTCTTGCCGTCGAGGTACAGACAATTAAGCTTGGCGAGACGGAACGCGTCTTCCTCACAGTGAGTACACACCATTATAATGTTCTGCTGGCTAACAACGCGCAGCGTTGGCTTTTCTTGTAGAGGGGTGTTGAGGGCTGCTTGGATCCCTAATTCGAGATCGTAGGAGCGTGGAGCCACAGATTGCAGATCCACCGTGGTTTTAGGTCGGATGATGACTTTGTATGGAAAATTCTTGAGACTCGGTAGACGCGGAGGTCTCGGTGCAGGAGGCTCTCGGCGTTCTTTCTTCTCCTGCTCTTCCTTGGGAGGTGTGGATTTAGCTTGCGCCGCTCTGTCGTTGTTGCGCCGGGACCATATGTTCCAGCCATGGCTGTTGTCGTCCTTCGGGAGATCCTGCGGGGGCATCAGCTGCTGCTGGGATGTTGGTACATGACTGAAGTCCATCTCCGTCGGGTCGTAGCCTCTTAGAGAATTCATCGTGGTCGTGGCAGTCCTGGATGAAGCGGGAGCACTCACTGGCGAGCGTCGTTAGACCCGCGTTGCGCGAACGCTATGCCGCGCATCCGCGGGCGCACCGGCGTCTCCGCGGC